>PVJO010029640.1:0-16548 GCA_004026905.1 Hystrix cristata
CCTGGGGCCCAGGTTGCTTGACTGTCACCTAGGTCATAGTTACTGTCTACATGGTCAAGTTGGGCCACTGACACAACTGAGGGCCAGTTCACAGGAAGGGGAGGAGTCTGTCTTGGCATTCACTTCCGCATTCCGTCTGTGAGCGCTGAAATGCTGGCCACACCTGCACAAGATGTTGGGAAGTAAAAACGTCCTCTCCAGCTGTGTGCTGATCTGAAATTTTATTACCATGGAGAAGGAAGAACGGGCTGGGGATCTAGCTCAGTGGTTAGAGTGCTTGTCTAGCAAGCGCAAAGACTTGAGTTCGATCTCCGGCACCAAAAAAAAAAAAAAAAGAATGGGTTGTGGGGCACTAGTTATCTGCCAAGTTACTAGTTATCATCATCATAACTGGCAGCCAGGGTGTTGGGGTCCCTAGTACCCTGACACTGAACTCCCAGCTTCAGTGATTTGCTGGGAAGACTCAGACTCATGGCTCAGTGTCATCACAGCAAAATCAGCAAGGGGACAAGGTGTAAGGGACAAAATCTAGTGGTGGGCTCAAGCTTCCGAGAGTCTTGGGGTACACTTAGTCCAGCCGTGAGCCGTGACGACTGTGTCTGCCAGGATGTCTGGGCAGTGCTCAGTGCCCTGGGGTTTTATTGGGGGCTGAGCTCTCCATAGGCGGCCCAGGCTGACTCCAGAGGCAAGCAGGTATTTGGCATCTACCTGGTGTTGTCCCAGTCGGCCACAGGAAGCCCTGCTCCTCAGTACCGCTGTACTGAGAGCAATGCCCAATGCCAGCCAGGTACCCCTCCTTGCCACCTGCCTATTGAACAATGCTCAGGCCTCCTGTGTCACCGTTTTCTGCATGGCTGGAAGAACACTTCTTCCCAGCAGCACTGGGGGTCCCATCTTTGTCCCACCAGGAGTGGGAGGAGCGGCGCAGACAGAACATTGAGAAAATGAATGAGGAGATGGAGAAGATTGCAGAGTATGAGCGTAACCAGCGGGTCAGTACTGCAGGTGGTGCGGCGGGCACAGCCTTCCAGCCTCAGGACCCTGCCAAAGCCACCCTATGCCCCCAGGAAGGAGTGCTGGAGCCCAACCCTGTGCGGAACTTCCTGGATGACCCCCGGCGACGCAGCGGACCCCTGGAGGAGCCTGAGCGGGACCGCCGGGAGGGCAGCCGCCGGCATGGGCGCAACTGGGGGGGTCCCGACTTTGAGAGAGTGCGCTGTGGCCTCGAGTATGAGCGGCAGGTGGGTGTTGGCAGCTGGGTCCCTGCAGCATCCCCTCCTGGACTGAATGTAGACTGCCAGGCTTGCTGGGGACCAGGATAGGCCAGTTCTTGCATTTTGTGCTGGATCAGTGTTCTCAGTATCATCATTATTATTACTGGGGTATTGAACCCCCTTTAATACTTTGAGACAGGGTCTTGCTAAGTTGCTAAATTGCCCAGACTGGGTTTGGATTTTGAATCTTCCTGCCTCAGCCTCCCAAGTAGCTGGGTTTACAGACATGTGCCACCATGCCTGGCTCTTATTTTACTTCTATTTATGTTTGCGCTGCACCATTGGGGGATACCCCCAGGCCCCAGGGATGAGTTGTAAGGCAAAGCCTTGCCCTGATGAAGTTTCTGGTGGAAGTTACATTGGTGAAAATCTAGTAAGAGGCTAGGTGACCCAAATGTCACCACCAGAGGAGCCCAGGAGGATGCAGCTGAAGAGTTAGGAGAGGCCCTCTGAGGCCGGTGAGCCCAGCTGCTTGTCACGTCCTCCTGGTGCGACCTTGAGCCAGTGGCCCCACTCTGAATTTCGGGGGCAGGGCTGCAGCACGGGGAACAAGGCCCTAACTGTCTGTGGCTGGGGCAGGGCCGCCGTGCTAGCCCAGGTGGTACTGGTGACATGACGATGTCTATGACGGGCCGGGAGCGGTCAGAGTACCTACGATGGAAGCAGGAGAGGGAGAAGATCGACCAGGAGCGGCTACAGCGACACCGCAAGCCCACCGGCCAGTGGCGACGTGAGTGGGATGCAGAGAAGACCGAGGGCATGTGAGTCTCCCACACCGCCTCGGCCTGGCCTGCCTCTCTCTTCTCACCCTGGGTGTCAGTGTTGGCTGGCTAGTGTGCCAAGGTTTGGGGACATGAGGGGGCTGCAGTGGGTGAGCAGACACTCCCTGTTCCTCAGCCTGGTGGGAAGCAGGCTCTGCTCCTGTGTGTTTCAGGATGGCCAAGTGACCACAGGCTGTGACAGATCACCAGTAGTGATGGGGCCTCTGTGGCTTCCCTGTGTCCCTCTGTCCTGTCCCCTCTAACCCAGACCCCTGAGCTTCTCTCCAGGCCTTGCCACATTTTATCTTGATGTCATTGTCATCCTCGACCTTGATTCTGTACCCTTTTGAGTCCCAAGAAACATCCAGTCAAACTTAAAAGCAAGGGCATCATTGTGTCCTTGTGGTAAGGACCAATTTCCATAGCCATGTAGAAGGTTTTAGAAGAGCCAGTGAATGAATGGCAGCTTTAGGTGCTACCCCACCCCATCCTTTGCTGTGTTGGAAGTTTCCATATACCTATAGCCCTTTTGGGAGCGGTTGAAACAGGGTCTGACTGTGTAGCCCCAGCTGGCCTCAAACTTGTAGCGATCCTCCTACCTCCACCTCCAGAGTGCTGGGATCACAGGCCTGCACCAGCACGCCCAGCATATATCGCCTTTTTTTTGTTGGCTCTTGTAAAAGAAAAGACTTGTCTATATAACTGGTGGTCGGGAGCATTTTGTTTGGCTCATGAGCCAAGCTTGTGCACCTGCAAAAACTATTTTACACAAGTATGGTATAGGATCTTTCTAAGGCTGGAGTATTATTCTTAGTGTTTATTTATTTATTTATTTAATTATTTATTTTTTGTTCTTAGTGTTAAGAACTAGGAAATTGTTCTTTGTGTCTCAAATGCATCTGCACTGAATTTAACACACTTGTGCTTTGAGTCCATCAGCAACTGTTTATTGAGTCTCATATATGTGTCATGGAAGATTCTAGGTGGTGGGTATAAAGTATGAACAAAACATTTCCACTGTCATGGGTGTCCAGTGGCCAAGATGAGCAATGAAGAAATCTAATTTCAGGTCATGAAGAATGGAACAGAGGAAGGCGGTTGGCCTGGGGTTATCAGCTTGGACTTAGATGATACAGGGATTTTAGGCAGGGATTCAAGAGTGCCTTTGCACTCAATGAGGTCTGAGGAACATGAAGGAGCTACTGGGAGGTCTGGAGAAGGTTCCAGGAACAGCAGGTGCAAAGGCCCTGAGGCAGGAAGTGAGGTCAGCTAGGCAGCTAGCTGGGGAATCATGTCTTTCTCAAGGGTCTGTGGTGACCCACCCCAATTTTCAGTTTGGGGGCCTACTTCTTTTTCTTTCTGTTTTTCCCTATGATGTTAAATTTGCCATCAGTTGATCCTGTCCAATTTAGTGCCCCTTCTGGTGGGCCGGCTGTCCTCTGATCTGATCTCTGATCCTAGTCTCCATCCCTCACCCTGCTTTTTCCCAACTCCCTTGCTCCCTCATCCCCTTCCCACCTACTCACCCCCTTCTGTTTCCCAGGTTCAAGGATGGCCCAGCCCCTGCCCACGAACCATCCCATCGCTATGGTGAGTGGTGGCCTCACTCACCCTGGGGGCACAGCAGCAGCCTGTGCTGAGTACTGATTCGTGTGATACCCCTTTCCCCCAACTTCTGGCTTCTCCTGCAGATGACCAGGCCTGGGCCCGGCCCCCCAAACCTCCCACTTTTGGGGAATTCCTGTCTAAGCACAAAGCTGAGGTCAGCAGCCGTCGGCGAAGAAAGAGCAGCCGACCCAAGCCCAAGGCAGCCCCCCGGGCCTACAGGTGGGGTACCCTCCCCCAGCATGTTGCCACCCTCAGGGGATAGGGTGGGTCTGTCCTGGATCCTTCTGTCTAGCTTGCATGTGTGTGGGTGCAACTGTCTGTCTTGGCCCTGTCTCTCCCATACTTGGCTTGGGGGTTGGGGTCTAGATCTTGGCATCTAGACCCCAACATCCCCTGTTCCCTTCTTCCCCAGCACCCATCTCTGCTTCTGCTGCCTGTCCCCTTCCATCTGTTCTGTCCTCTGACAAGGGGGAACACGTCCACAGTACCCCGCTCTGTGCATGCTGAAGGTATCAGGAGGTAGGAGGCCCAGTGCTCCTGTCCACCCTCCAGCCGGGCCTCACCCCTTTCCTCTGTACCCTCCAGTGACCATGATGACCGCTGGGAGACAAAAGAGGAGTCAGTAACTCCAGTCCCTGAGGCCACACAGGTCGTGTCACTGGAGGAGACACTGGCACAGGTAGGGCAGGGTGGAGAGTGTGTGAGTGTTCCAGGCTGGAGCCTTTCACTGAGCCTTTTTTTTTTTTTTGGTGCTGGGGATCGAACTCAGGGCCTTGTGCTTGCTAGGCAAGCACTCTTCCACTGAGCTAAATCCCCAACTTGCTGAGCCTCTTTTGTGCCTGCAGCCTCCGGAGACCCCAGCCCCTGCCCACCGGCCTCCTGAGGATGACGGGGAAGAGGATGAGGGGGAGGAGGATGAAGAATGGGAGGACGTGAGTGAGGATGTGACTGAGGATGAGGAAGAGCAGGAGGAGGGGGAGATTGAGGAGGAAGAAGGCACCCCGGAGCAGGAGGAAGAACCAGTCCAAGACCACCAACCCCAACAAGCTGAGCCCACCCAGGGTCCCCTGGGCCAGCAGGCTGAAGAATTACCTTCCAGACCTGAAGAGCCACTGCCGCAGGGCCCTGCCACACCCTCCAGCCCCTTCTCACCACCTGGTGGCCACCAGCCTGTGTCTGACTGGGGTGAGGAGATGGAGCTGAATTCTCCCGGGACTACCCACCCAGCTGGTGCCCTCTCTCCCGGTGAGGCCTGGCCTTTTGGGAATGCATGATGCCCGCTGCCTGTGTGTGTGCATGAGGGGTGTGGCAGGTCCTGGGGACCCTGTCCTCCCAGCCCTGGTGGCTAAGGAGGGCAGTTGGTGTCCCCTCTGTGCTGTCGTGCCAGCACCTCTGGAATGCCCACTCCCAGAGCCTGCCCCAGTTCATTCAGAGCCCTCCCCCAATAAAGAATTCATTCCCTCAAGTGACAGTCCCCTAAGTGTGTCCTTAAGTCCCCTGGGCCTTCTCCAGGGGTGCAGAGATACTTGGAAGGGTGGGGGCTTGACTGGGCCTCCCCTTCCCCAGGAGGTGACCAGCCAGCTCCTGCCTCCCTGGAGAATGGGCCGGGCCTCCCTGGAACCCAGGAAGCAGAAGAGGAAGGGTCTCAGGCAACTCCAGGTGGGAGGGGCTTGGCCTGTGTGCCTCGCTGGCTGGTCCTCTGGGCTGCAGAGTGACAGCTTGGGCAGCTGGGATGGTGCAGAACTGGTAGGGTGGCAGTGGTCAGGCCTGGGCTTGGGCTAGAACCGTGGGCATGCTGAGGTGGGCAGGGATGTGTCGACGGTAGTGGTGAAGAGGTGGTGCCAGGAGAGTTAGGAGCAGGGTGGGACACCAGGGTTTCGGGCTCTAGGGAGGAGCTAAAGGGGGATTAAAAATTGAACTGGGCTCTAAAAGTCAAGAGAATGGGGTGCTGTGGGTGTGGCTCAGTGGGATGCACTAGGTCCTGGGTTGCATCAGCATTGGGAAAGGCAGTGGGTGGGATCAGAGTTTTGGGGTGCAACCAAGTGGGTATATGAGGGTAGAAATGTGCACCTGAGTAGAATTTGGAGCCCCACGGAGTGGGAGCAAGAGACTGAACCCCTTCTCTTCACTTCTGAATAGGAGCCAGTCCCCTTCCCCTAGGGGGATTAGGATTGGGGCCCAGTGGAGGAAGGGCTGGTTAGAGTGGTGGTGGGGAGGGTGCGGCCTGCAGGCTTGCTCGGTGGGCTTGGTCAGGACCCTGAAATGGTTTGGACTGGTGGGCCGAGGCTGAGCCCAGCGGTCTTTTGCCGCCTGTTGCCTGTGATCCGGCCACACCAGTGCTTCCCCTATTGTGCAGGTTGTGTTGAGGGCGTGTATTGCTGCCGGGGGGTACCGAGGTCAAAGGAGTCCGTCTAGGCTGGGAAACTGCTTGGCTCCAGGAGGGGTTACGTCAGACAGGGGAGGGTGTCCCGGGCCTGGGGGAGGCAGGGAGGCTGTGGGCCTTGTCTGATAGTGCCTTCTCTCCACAGAGGCGGGTCCCCAGGGCCAGGAGACAGCGGAGATCACGGACTTCCAGAGGGTGCGTTTCTGCAAAGTGGTGGCCACCGCCCCATCCCCGGGGGCTGCCCGCTGACTGCTGCCCGCAGCCGGACCACGCACTAACCTCGGCCTCGCTCCTCCGCTCCTCTGCTTCCGCTGCACTGGGCCAGGAGAGGGTTACCTGCAAGGGGGAGGCTCCAGGGTCAGTCGGCGCCGGGGCACGAGGCTAAACGCAGTGTGGACTCATCCATGTGCCACATCTGAGGGATGCTGTGCCACTGGGGACGGCTAGATGCCTCCAGATTAGCTCACTGTGGAGGCCACGGCGAAGGAGGGCAGGGCAGCCCCGGGCCAAAGCCTCGCCTCCAGAACCTAACACCTGGGGCTTGGCCAGCCTGTCACTTCAGGACTTCAGTTAGCTGGGCGCCGGCTGGTCTCCATTAAACGCAGTGCTTCCGCTAACCTTTGGCCTGTGTTTCTGGCGGGCGCGCAGGTGCTGTGCTTGGCGGGCTTTTCCGTGGCGGAAGAGGCGGGGTAAAGGGGTCTTCCTTCTCTCGCCCCGCTGATTCCTCTTCCTTCCCCTCTCGTAGGCCTCCCCGAGCTCCTGAAGACACAGCTGGGAGGGGACTGAAGCTTCCCGCCTTGATGGGGAGGGGGCGGCAGAAGGGGGTGGTTTAGATCTCCGGGTTGTGTTGTCTCCTCCCAGGAGCCCGCTCGGGACCCCATGGCTCGGGGAGAGGGAGACGTTGAGGGTGGTGGAGTTGCTGGGGGAAGCGGTGTGACCAAGGTGAGAGGTGGAGCTGGACCCTCTGCGTGAGGTTGCAGCGTGAGGACACCTGGTTAAGCATCGGCTGGTTGTAGCGGGGAAGCAGGTGCCATAGAGGACCCGCGTCAGGGTGCCTGGGAGGAGCCAAGATTTAGGTGGGCGGAGTTGGGCCGTGGGGGGGTACCGGGGGGGCGGAGGTAGGCCTAAGCGAGCCAGTCTAATTTTAGTATGTGTGCTGCCTAAGCGAGCACAAGCGAGCCGATCTAGATGCGGCTCCTCACGCTGGTACTGGGCAGGACCACCGTTGGGGGTGTGGTCAGAATGCGGTGCTGGAGTCGTGGGCTACAGTGGAAAGGCAGGAAGGGAAAGCGGGCCAGGTTTGGAGACTGGAGGTGACAGTCCGATTCGTAGAAAGGGGAGTTAGGGCCGAGGCTGAGTGGGACTACAGCACGAGGCAAGGTTGAGCCTAGAAAGGGGGTGGGAGAGGAGACGGGTCTAGGTGCTTGGATGAAACCCGAGGCCGGAAAGTTGGTTATCTTTGGACTCGGGAAGAAAATTCGAGCGGCAGAACTAAATTCAGGAGCCCGGCGGGAGAGGAGAGGGGTGGAGTTAGAACGCCTTAGTTTGGTAGCGGTTGGCCAGAGGCGAGGGGGCGTGGTCAGAGCGGGGGGCCGCCCTGCGGGGGCGTGCCCTGCGGGCGGGGTGGGGCCTGTGCCGGCAGAGCCGCGGGGCTGAGTGGGCAGCTGCGATGCGGGGCTCGAGCTGCGTGGGTGGCGGCGGCGGCGGCGGCGGCGAGAGCCCCGGCGGTGCCGGGCTCAGCGAGGCCCCGCGGGGTCGCTGGCTGCGCCTGGCCCCGGTGTGCGCCTACTTTCTCTGCGTTTCGCTGGCCGCCGTGCTGCTCGCCGTGTACTATGGTCTCATCTGGGTCCCCACGCGGGCCCCCACGGGCCCCGCCGGGCCGCCGCCCAGCGCTCCTCCCGCTCCGTGTGGCGCCCGCTTGGGCGCGCCTCCCGCCCCTGCCCCGGCTGCAGCCGCCGCCGCTGCCTGCCTGCTAGGAGCCCCAGGCGGGCCGCGGCCCCCGCTTGGTCTGCCGCGCAGCCGCCGCCGCCGCCGCCGCCGCCACAGCGACCCCAGCCGCCGCCCGCGCCGCCTGACGCCTGGAGAGATGCCCGAGGCTGCGGGGGCCCGAGGACCTGGGTAACCCCTCCCTGCCCCAGAAGGTCCCCGTCGCTCCGCCGTCTGCAGGGCCGGGCTTGCTCTTGGTGACATCGCCTGGCGTCTCCAGAGCCATCGCCCTGATGGAGGGATCTGGGGTACTGGCCCTGCACCCCCATGGCAGCTCCTCCCCGGTCAGGCCGGGTCGATTCTGATCTCTGCCTCGGACCTCCGCCACCTAGGATGCTGAGCAGAGCCACCCCGTCCTCTGAGTCCTCGTGTCCATCTGCAATAAACTCAGCCCAGCCTCCTGCCTGTCTGTCGTGGTGTCTGCCTAGGTGCCTTCCAACCCATCTGCTGAACGTCTTCCTGGGGTCCGGCCTCTGTCTCCCTTGCTCTGGGGGAGGGCTGTGCGGACTCCCCCTTCCCCAAGGCCCTGTCCTTCATCCCTCTGCTCGCCTACCTTTGGGGAGCAGAGGTGGGGAGAAGAGGCTTAACGGCTGGCGTCAGTGAAGGTCAGACGGTGTGAAGGACTTCCCGGTGCTCCTTGTGCTGTGGCAGAGGACAAGTCCCTCTGTGAGAGAAGCCCAGTCTGCCCTCGTGCTAGACAGGGACGAACTGAGAACTGCCCTCAGGTTAGTGAAATAGCAGGGTCAGAGGTGAAATCACTCTGCCATCTCAGGATGCTGCCGGGAGGGACGGGCACCTGGATTCTTCTCCGGGACAGAGAGGACAGGGTGAAATCGTCATAACACCACACCGCCTCTGCCGTGGAGGACAGCTGCTCTTCTGGTGAAGGATCAGGGTGGTCCAGGGCCTTGTTTCTCCCAGAGGACTGAGGCGCGGCTCTGTGCAGGGCTGGTCTGTGAGCAGGAGGTGGTTTCTGGCCCAGGTACTCCCTTAGGCTGGAGACTTTTGCAGACTCCTGAAGCTGAGCCTCTTGGGGGGTCAGAGGGTGTGACAGGGTGTCAGCCGGTGCTGTCCCATGGCCTCCCAGGAGGGCCAGAAGAGGAATGCAGAAGCCAGCACACTTTCCTGTCGGCAGAGGCAGTGGCTGGGCACTGGATTTGAGGTCAGGTTGCCCAAATTCAGGTCCCAGCTCTTGCTTTCATTGCCTGTGTGACTTTGAGCAGGTCACTCCACCTCTCTGACCCTGTAGAGACTATGTTGGTCCTTATAGACTCACTGTGAGGATTAAACAGTGGTCTGAAGCCCTCAGAACAGTGTCCGCACCTTCTCGCGTTCTCTCTGCCTCCTCCCTCCTTTCAGGCTCTCAAAAGCACAGTTCGGATCCCGGGTGATGTGGAGCCAGCCCAGAGCTCCATCCCCAGCCCCTCCTACCTTTTGTTTTCTTTTTCCTATTTGAGACAAGATTTTCCTAGATTGCTCAGGCTGGGTTTGAATTTGTGATCCTCCTGCCTCACCCTCCCAGAGTGCTGGGATTAGTCATGCGCTCGCACGCCCAGCTTGCCAGGAGTTATTTTAAACGGTGAGGACACAGCACTGAACAAAACAGGCAAAACTTCCTCATGTCAGCCAGATGTGGTCGCATGCACCTGTGATCCCAGCACTCAGGAGGCTGAGGTGGAGACCCTGTCTCAGAAAAGAAAACAAAATAGAACAAAACTTCTGATTTCATTAGAACTGACACTATTGGTGGACAAGCAGATAAGAAATATGATCAATAACTTACATGTGTGTTCTGTTGGGTAGTACTGAACACAAAGGAGAAGAACTTAGTAGGGCAAGGTGGTCACGGGACAAGCCAGAGGCAGGGCCCAAGCCTAGGGAACAGCAAGTGCAGAGGCCTGAGGCTGGCTGGGCTCAAACACAAGACCAAGGGCAAGAAGCGCTGAGGAGGCGAGCAGCTCCCTCACGGGGCAGGTGGTTGAGGCCCTGGGGCCTTGGGCTGGACTTGAGCTATTCCTTGAGATGCGGTGGCAGCCGCACAGGACTTCTGAGCTGAGGAGGCACCCGAGCAGACCCAGGTACCCAGCAGAACCTCTGACTAGAGGTTGGTGACAATGGAAGCTGGGAGCCCTGTGAGTAGACCATTGTTACAGGTCTGGTGAGGCTGGACCAGGGGGCCTGTGTTGCTGGGGCTCGGCCTACTCCAGACATTTCACAGGCACAGTCAGGCACTGGGGGCCTTTTGTGCCTGGCTTCTCAGCAGCAGTTTCCAGGTCCATTCATGCCCTGCACCGACCAACTCTCGGTGGCTCTCTGTGGCTGGTAACGGCACTCGTCTGCACCCACCGTGCTTTGCTGTCACTCCATGGTCCGTGGGCCTTGGCGTTGCTTCCCCTGTCCCTCCCATTGTGCATCCTGCGGCTGCAAACTTTCACCTGCAAACTGTTGCTAGTATCTGCTTTGAGTTCTTATGGGTAGATACCCCGGAGGGATTTGCCACACCCTGTGCTAATCCATGTTTTATCTGTTGAGGGACCATCAGAGTCTATATGTATCTCGAAGACACAAGAGACTGGATTGGTCATGGTGTGTGAGGAAGAAGGTCGAGCTGCAAGCCAAGGAGGGGTCTGAGCACTTGGGTGGGGGCACCTGGCTGGGACCCCTCCTGGGGACCATTGGGCACAGGGTCCAGGCCTCCCCTCCTGCTGTTCTCTCCTCTTTCCTCCACATATCTGTGCTCTCCTCCACGTCTCTCCTCTCTTTCCCTCTTCTAGTAATCCCATTCCCCTTGGTAGCCTCTCACTAGCTTTCCACCTGTCACAGTCCAGAGGAACCTTAAAGAGATTCATTCCTGCCCTTATTGGGTTCAATATATTTGCAGTACCAGGGATTGAACCCAGGGCCTTAGCACTGAACTGCATCCTCAGCTATTTTTATTTTTTATTGCAGGCATGGTCTTGCTAAGTCACTGAATTCCCCAGGCTGGACTTCATTTACAATCCTTCTGCCTCAGCCTCCCAGAATGCTGGGGTTCCAGGTGTGCACCACCATGGCTGGCCCTTTCATGTGATTTAGGATCTCAAAAGAATTCTAAAACTCTCCTCTAACTTTGCCTTGGTCTCCTCATCCACAAGAGGAGATCGTAATAATCACACATGGCCGGGTCAAACATTGGTACAGGGCTGGGGTCAGCCAGGGCTCTGAAGATGTAGGGATCCCCCCCGTGGGGGGGCGGTGTTGGGGACATGGGGTGGCTGTGACTGCCCCAGCCCTGTGCTCCTGGGTTTCACATTCCAGAGGAGGACAGGATGATCCATAGCACGCAGGTTTAGGTTGGTGAGTGCAGGGGGCTCATAGAGCCACAGGGGGCATCCAGACAGCGCTTTTAAAGGGAGAGGTGCCTGTGCCTTCCATGGCCACCGCAGGGACCTCCGCTGTTTCCAGTTCTTTTTGTGCTTTGGGGTGGCCTCATTCCCAGGCTGCCGTTTCTCAAGTTGGGCATTAAAGAGATCCAGGCATTTGTGAGTTCATTCTTAAAGCTGGGCCCCTACTGGTGAACCAAAGGGCCCTCCTTCAGTCTGATTGGATGGACATAGATCACGTGACAACCTCGGACCCAGTGTCTGTGTAGGGAAGATTGTCAGGAGCTGGTTGGTCAGGATTTGAGTTCCGGAACCACTCACAAGGCGGGATTATCACGAAGTTTTAGACCAATTAGGACCCAGTATCTCGCTTCAACTGTGGGATTGATTTATATGCGGTACCAGGGTCTTTTCATTGAGCTACATCTCCAGCCATTTTTTTTTTTTTTATTTTGAGACCTAGTATTGCTATGTCACTAAGTTGCCCAAGCCTTGAACTCACTGTGTAACCCAAGCAGGCCTCGAACTCACAGTGATCCTCCGGCCTAAACTGACATCCGGAATCGGCAGCTGACCTGCAAGGGCAGGGTCTGCCAGGAGGGGGCACTCAAGAGTCGCTGTTTTCCGGGGTCCCGACTGCCCCTCCCACCTGGAATGAAGATTTACAATCGGTGCAGGAATAGATTGGGCTGCACACCAGATCCCCCATCCATTATCGGCAATTGCGAATTCCGAGAACTGAAAACTTTAAACATGTGGGATGTGGGATAATTTTGCCCGTCTCCCAAAGAGGCAAATCAACTAATATTTTGAGCTATTTATACTCTATATTTATTTATTTATCCCCTTTGGTGCGAATGTTCACACATTTTCCTGCCAAAATAACACGTGTGCTGCGGCGCGGGGTGGGTCATCGCGTTAGGCCCGTGGGGGTGCTGCGTGAGGGGCCTGGCTGGGGCTGAGTGGGGCCTTTCTAAAACTGGAGCCATTCGAGTTCTGAAATGCTCTGTCCCGGAAGACCTCAGCTAAGGGATCATGGGCCTGCAATTTGGCAAGCTGCCAAGCCTAGATTTATCTTAATTATTGGTTCAACATTTATTTAATAGCTTTGGGAAGAAACTAATTTTCCATTACACTTCTTTTTAAAATAGAAAATGATGTTTGTTCGCTAAGTCCCCTTTGTTAATGACATGCTCTTCTTAGTGTTGTACTTAGTGTGTGTCTGTGTGTTTGTATGAATGAAACTGTATGTGAGGATGTTTTTTGTTGCTGCTGGTTTTTGTTTTTGTTTTTTTTTGAGACAGAATCTTGCAGTGTAGTTCAGGCTGGCCTTGAACTCACAGTGATTCTCCTGCCTCAGGCTCCAGAGTGCTAGAATTGCAGGTGTGCGCCACCACAGCTGCCAAGTGTGTGCTTTTGTGTGACAGTATTTGAGTGTGTGTATCTGCATGTGTTTGATTGTGTCCATGTCACTGTGTGTGAAAATGTGTTTCAGGCTCATGTAGTTGTGTTTTCGTGTGACTGTCAGTCTGAGTGTGCCCGTGGGGGTGTGTGTGTGTGCATGTGTGAATGTTCATGAGAGGAGGCATGGGGCAGGGTTTAAAATTTATATGCTGAGCTGGGCGTGGTGGTGCAGGCCTGTAATCCCAGCATTTGGGAGGCTGAGGCAGGAGGATCACCAACAGTTCTAAGGCATCATGGACTACATATTAAGTTCAAGGTCTGCCTGAACTACATAGCAAGACCCTGTCTCAAAAAGCAAACAAAAAGAGTTTGGGGATTTAGCTCAGTGGTAGAGTGCTTGCCTAGCAAGTGCAAGGCCTTGAGTTTGATCCCCAGCACCAAAAAAATAAAAATAAAGTTTATATGCTGAAAGAGTGTCCTCATTTCAGGGAACTGAGCTGCTTTTTATGGCGGGGGTCTAACTCAGAGCATTATACTTGCTAGGCAACCGCTCTACCCCTGAGCTAAATCCCCCACCTCTAAACTGAACTGCTTTAGAACCTCAGCCCACTCTGAAATCGCTCAGCAGAGTTCTGCGCAGTCAAGCAATACCTGTGATTTCCACTAGAGGACGCCTGTCCACGTCGGCGGAAAGAACTCACTCTACCCTTTTGCCATGCGGAGAGGGGCTGTGGGGAAGGGGTGCGTGTGGGTTAGGGGGAGTTTCGCCGCCGCCCTCAGACTCACCTCACCTGCGCAGAGAGCAGCGCTCTTTAGACTCACTTGTTTCAGGCTTCTTTCATGCTCTTAAAACGACTCAGGAGGGTGCACGTCACTCATGCCAGCCCTCGGGAGGTTGAGGCGGGAGGATCATCGTGAGTTCGAGGCCAGCCTGAATTACAGATCCAGACTCTGTCTCAAAAAACAAACAAACAAACAAAAAATTCAGGGGGTGGGGATTTAGCTCAGTGGTTACAGTGCTTGCCTAATAAGTGCAAGGCACTGAGTTCGATCCTTGGCACACACACAAAAAAAAGGATTCAGGAGACTCGCAAATTCAGTCAGCCTGGGCAATTTAGCGAGACCCTGTCTCAAAATAAACAATAAATAAACCAGTGTGTTGGCACATGCTGTAATCCCAGCACTCTGGGAGGCTGAGAAAATTCCAGCCAGGTCTGGGCAAGTTAATGACTTAGCGAGGTCCTGTCTCAAAACAAAAAAAAAAAATTAAGAAAGGGCTGGGGACGTACCTCAGTGCAACGGCTGTGGGTTCAGTCCCCACTTTACAACACCCCAGAAAAAAGAGAATGAAAAAGCCACACAAAGTCGTCGATTTATTATGAAACCAGTTTGACCTGGTACCCAGGCTATGCAGGGTCCCGCTTCCGAACCACCCACCTGGTGTCCTCTTCTGACCTTCAGGCGACCCCTGCGGGGTGAGGCCTGGGACCCCATCCCTGTGGGTGGTGGTGATTTTCCCAGTCTCCTGGGGGAAGTCCTGTCAGGCGCTGGGAAGTTTGTTAAAGTGACTGCGATGGTTCCCAGATGTATGTGTTTTGAACATAGGCTATTGAAGTACATCAGTTACACCTCAGTACAGTTGTGAAAAGCAGTGTGTGGGGCCGTGCAATACACGTAGGGTTTCCCAGGGGACTCATCACGTATCTTCTTTCAGTGTTGCATCCTCCGTTTTGGCTTAATTGCCAGGAGCATCCTGCGATCATTTAAATTTTTATCATTCTAAGCTATTTCCTACTTTAAAAAAAAGTCCTTTACACTAGGTGCGGTGGCCCACACCTATAATGCTAGCCTCTGGGAGGCTGAAGCAGGAGGATCACAAGTTCCAGCATAGCTTGGTAGTGATTAGGTGAGAACCTGTCTCAAAAAATAATAAAGAGCTGGGGATGTAGCTCTGAGCAAAGACCCTGGTTCAGTCTCCAGTCTCCCTCCTCCCCGCCAAAAGCCCTTCAAAAGATTTTAGTGTAATGAAGAGTGGCAGCAAAGAGCCAGTGGGCCGGAGGGGGAGGGGATGGTAAAATCCACGTCTGGGTCCTCAGGGTTGAGGAAGCAGTGGATGGGGAAGGAGAGCTAGGAATGGAGGTGTCCAGCGTCTCTAAGGTAAGCACAGGGACCTTGCTGTCAGGGAGAAGTATTTGATCGAGGTCATTCCCCTCAGCAGCCACCGTGGGACACCTGGAATTTCCACAGCGGACATAGGTGGGACGCTGATGGGAGCGTTTCTGGTCTCAGAGACTTGGAGGTAATCGGGTTCCATTTTGAGGAATAAAAGTAGACAGTAAAATGGGATCACTTTTTTTGAGGGGTCCTGGGGATTGAACCAAGGGTTTTTGCACTGAGCTCCATCCCCAACCCTTTTATTATTTTTATTTTGAGGCAGGGTCTCCCTAGATCGCTGAATTGCTGAGCCTCCTGCATCGGCCTTCTGGAGTGCTAGGACCACAGGCATGTGCCATGACGCCTGGCCCAATCAGGATGGTTTTAAAACATGTTCACTCATTCTTTGACATTCCTTGTATCCTATCAAGAGGTGGCATCTAATGCTCTTCTTGAAGGTGGACCAACTTTAGTGACTCACTTCTTCAGGTGAGAATTGGGCACAGGTGACACCGTGTGACATCAAAGGCTGGGTCATCGAAGGCCACGCAGCTGCCATGGGGTGTCCTGAGAGGCTCCACGGGAAGCCAGCCACCCTGCTCTGTGGAAGCCACGCAGCCCCTGGGACAGGTCACATGTGGGCATCTGGGATGGGTAATTTTGTTGTTGTTTTTTGAGACGTGATCTTGCTTTGTGGTCCAGGCTGGCCTTGAACTCGCAGCCATCCTCCTGTCTCAGCCTGCCAAGTGCTGGGATCACGGATGTGTGCCACCACACCCACCTCACTTGTTGTTTGTTTTGGTCCTGGGGATGGCCCCAGAGCTTTGGTCCTGCTGAGCCCCACCCCAGCCCCTGGGATGGCTGATTCTATCACTGTGACTGGACCACAGGTATCTGGGTCACATTATATCCAGGTGTCAGGTAGAGGAGCCAAATGTCAGGGTTGGGGACTTGGTCACCTAGAGTGCTATGTGCTGTGTGGTGCCACCGTCCACTCCGTTGAGGACTTAGCACAAGAAGCAATGGAAGGAGGGATCTCTGTCCCTTATCCATCCTTTTCTGCCTCACTGTGGAACTGGGACATCTTGTCCACCTTCCCCTGTCCTTGCGCTGAAACTTACACCCTCCATTCGGAGTTCTCCTGTCTGGGGACATGGACTGGTCACACCTGGCCTTCCAGGGCTCTGGCTTGCAGGTGGCAGACTGTGGACTGCTCAGCTTCTGTAACTGCACAGACCAATTCCTCATCTTCAGTTTCTTTCTATGGATCTCTATTTGCAGGGGGGTTGGGTGCTGGGGATGGAACTCAGGCCCTTGCGCTTGGTAGGTAAGCGCTCTACCACTGAGCTAAATCCCCAGCCCTCTTTCCATGGATATCTCTACGTCTATCTGTCTCAGTCTTGTCTCTACCGCTATTGCTATCATCTCTATGTCTAGGTCTACTTCTTCCTGGTTCTTCTTCTCTGAAGAACGCTGACTAATCCAGGGTCCCAGCGGACCCGCTCAGTGGGGACTGCAGCTCACAACCACTCACTTGAGACTCCAGACTCGAGACTGAGACTCGGGGCAAGAAAGCTCTGGATGATCCCCAGCCTTCCTGCTGGGAGGTGCCCAAT
>PVJO010029641.1:0-16535 GCA_004026905.1 Hystrix cristata
TTTAATCACATTTTCAACATGCAGCCCAGAACGAAGCTTTGACAGTAGGCCATAAATTCACACAGGCAGGCATTGTCACTTTTCTGCAGTAGCAACACTGAGATAACACAAGAGCCAGAGACGTTCTTTCTTATGACTTTCTTCACTGAAGGGCAAAGAGACATTAGACGGGTTTATCCATACCACAAATGAATTTGCCGTAAATCTCTTGAAGTTATTGCATTTACTTTTGCTTGGTTTATGGCAAATAAAAAAATCAACTTAGTTCTTCCATTAGATTGCTAAATGCAGACTTTTAAAGATCACAGTGATGACAGAATTGGTACATGTTTCATCACAATGCACCTGCTTGTGAGCACAGACGTTAACACTAAAAAGGATCTGCACTTAGCACGGATCATTTGCCACGTGGGCCGACACTTCTGGTTCATTGGGAGCCAGAATCTTTAGACGGTCCCAGGGTTCATTGGCAGCTTTTGCTGATTACCATTAAACACCCGAAACACAGACAGATATTATTTACGATATACGCTTACCCACAGCCAGACAGACACAAAGATGAGGTAAACACTCTGGGCAAGATTAAGGTTCTCAAAAAGGCGAAGAGTCAAAATGTATTTTTGGTAAACTTTTCGTCCTAAGCACATTTTCAAAGAAGAAAACATTAAGGACCGGAAGGCCACGAACCTCAACACGTGTGTCTTGTCACCCAGGGAAATGCACAGCATCGTGCTGCGCTGCAAAATCTGCGGCCTCCCCCAAGAGGTGGTTCAGAGTCCACCACGGTCGTCTTTGTCACAGCGGAGACAATGTTCTCTCTCGTACCTCTCTCCAGTGTGACCTTTTCTCCAAGGCCAGCTGTGTGTCTGACATTACTCAGGGAACAAAACTTTATGCATTCTTATCTCTCTCACAGTCAGTCTAAGATAGCAGCTATTCTACCTGCCTTTTAAACCACAAATAATAAGCTTAATATTAACCCTATATGAGAATGAATTACGTTACCTTTCTAAACACTGGAAAAGAAAACCAGCTCTGATTAACAAAGAGTAAACTGATCCCGTTTCTCCTCCTAACCTTCCCATTCCCATGATCATCAATAGGCACTTAAACGGGAACCGTGCGATGCTCTCCTTCCACTGAACATTCCATCAGGCTTCCGACATAAGAGCACCACTGAATATATTGCTAAGCTTGCAGCAGAGGCTAAATGGTTGGTGGAAATATCTGGGCAGAAGTCAGTGTTTCCTCACTTGACTGTCATTGCTGTGGTTCAGTTCTTAAAAGGTTGAGAACTTGGAGAGGTCCTTCTCCATCTCAGCATACTGCTCTCTAAGCCTCTCCACGGCTCTCCGGTGCTCTCCATCCACTTCGGCTCGTCTGTGGGGCTGTTGTGCCATGAGGTCCTCCCACTGGAGCTGATGCTGCTTCTCACTCGCTACTAAATGGTCATTGTACATCTGGGGAAAAAAAAAATGTGAAAGTCACACGACATCTTCCAGACAACTATTTCTATAAGAGACAAACATAACTTTCTCTCTTGATATTTGGTTACTCTAATAACAGCTGACAAGTCACAATGATAAAACTGCATTATAATTCTAAGAAATAGGACATATTAGAAACATTTAAAGCTTTTCTTAATATAAATGAACATGAATTCTCACACTTCTGAAATTTCAAAAATGTTTTGTATCTTTAAATGACTAAAGTTCAAGTAATTTTTTATATTTCTATCTTTACTCAGGTTCAATTTAGCTACATATTTTTATCAAGTCTAAAGAATATAAACTAAAAGAATCACTATTATAAGAAATTAAAGTGTCTGTCTCACATAAAATATTTTTAGATGTATTTGAAAAAAATCATAGATTGTGAGTTTCTAGTTCTAGTTCAGTTCTAGTTCTTAAAGCAAATCAAGGCCCAAACATCTGCATCAAGCACCCCAGTTCTTGAGATGGTCCCTAACATTTCTATTTAAGAATGCAAAGATGTTTTTCTGTTGAATGTCAGAAGAAGACAGAAGAAACACTGTAAAAAAACACACAATATCTTCCCCTAAAGCAAAATTTCAATTATTGTCTCTGAATACATACAGTGAAAAGCTAAGTAGAAAAAGAGGATGAAAAGGTAACTTTGTAACTATTTTGAGTATTCTACAGCCATGTCTTTGGAGGATTAAATCCTATTAAATACATGAACAGATTATTAAACACGTGACACAGATGCAGACCATAAGAACCTATAAAGCACTTGAAGTCATTACTAATTCCTGTACATTGATCCCAGGGCTCTAATGAAAAAGGGAAACCTGGGACTAGACTGGCAACTCAGATGCCAGCAGCCAGAAAAACGGCTCCATACTAGGGAAGAGATGGAAATGGGGCCCTGACTGTCCTCTCTGCCCATGTACCTAAAGGTGCTGCAATGGACATTTAAAAATGGCAAGGTAAGGGCTGGGGGGTGTGGCTTAGTGGTACAGAGCTTGTCTAGTATGTGTGAGGCCCTGGGTTTGATCCCCAGCACCAAAACCAAAGCAATGCTAAAGTAAATTTTATGTTATACAATACACATATTTTACCACAATAAAAAATTTTAAATTAAGTTTCAGAAGGCTTTCCTTAAATGAAATTAATTGTATTCTTAAATAGATGGGTACTTGCTTTCTAAGATAAACTCAGAAAATGCTGACTTTAAAACAGAATGAAGAGAAAATTTATTCATGAGCTACAACTGTGAAGCCAAAGTCAAAAGCTATGATACTGTCTCTTAGTAATATGTGCCAATTAAGTTACAACGGAGAAAGAAATAATAATAGTTACATATATATACATACATATATGTATACATACACCCCGTAACAGATAAATTTAAACAGACTCCAATTAAAGAGAGCCAGATCCTGAAGCTAAACTCTATTTAGAACTGGTATTGTAAATGAATTTGGGAATACACAATAAAAACCATTTTTGCTTGTATTAGTCTAAGTCAGTGATTCTCACGTGGGTGGCGAGGGGGTCTCTTCCTCAAGGGACTTTTGTTGTGAGGAAGGGCTACTGGCGGCTAATGGGTAGAGGACAAGGATGCTGCTAAACATCCTACAACACACAGGACATCAGCTACAACAAAGAATTATCTATCTGGTCCAAAATGTCGGCAGCAAAAAGGTCATTCTAAACCATCCAGCTAAGGTTAAGAAGGAACATCTGTCAGTAACACACGTGTGTTAATTTTACATGTGCCTTATACAGGCAACGGAAAAGTCAGTAAGAAGTATCAGAAAAACAACCAGCAAAAACTTGTAAACAGAATGGCCCGCAACATGTTATGCAGCATTTTCAGACTCTATCAAGAACGTGGCTCTGTGTGCTTTCATGAAAATAATCATAAAGGAGCGTAACTAAATCTTCTAAGTGTACGTGGACAAGATGAAACAGAAGTGGTCTCATTTACTTCATCACTGTCTCCAGTGTGGCTGAATGCAGTTTCGAAAGCCGATGTCTGTGCAACCTAACTGAAGTTATTGACAGATACTACTAACAGCCTCGTCTCTGGGGACGGCACTCTGTGAGAGCCAGTGAGTTTCGTAAGCCAAGTGCATTTCCAGCTCACTACTCTTTCTGTCGGCAGCCAAAATGCAACACGGTGGTGGTGGTAGCTCTCAAGACGTGTTAAACAAGTGGGAAATGTGCATTTATTGTTCTTTTGAATGCACTTTTAGGTATCAATTGTGGGAAATGTGATTTAGATGAATGAAGTTTATCAATTTACTTCCCACAGAATTCCACAAATTGTCTTGACATAAAAGAATTAAGGATTAATGGCAACAGTCTATTTTATTCCATTACTACTCCCATCTTTCTTTGTTCTGAGAGCCTTTCAAAAACACAAAATGTGGCCAACAGGATGACCAAAAGTAACAATAAGCATTAGGTTATAAAATGTAAATAGAGATCATTTTTGCTTTGCACATATCTGGTGTCTGAGAAATTAAACTTTACTTTTATGACACATCCATATCTATCATGAATATATACGTAGTCTAAAATTTCTGCTATATCAAAATTTCAGAAAAAGATATGCCAGTAAAACAAATCCTTAAATAGCCATATCTCAAATATTCTGCTAATTATATAAGCACTGAAAAAATAAAAATTTAAGATAAATTTATTGTCCCAGTAAAAAATGTAAAGAATTTTCACTGGGCTGTGAAAATACATCTCTTTAATAACTTCGAGCTGATTAATTTTATTAAAGTATCTTGAAAAAAAATCAGCATGGCTTCCTACAAATGTAGGTTTTACAGATGCAATATTAATTCTTCTTTTTTTTTTAATTTTTTTTTTTTTTTTTTTTTTTTGGTGGTGCCGGGGATCGAACTCAGGCCCTTGTGCTTGCAAGGCAAGCACTCTAATCACTGAGCTAAATCCCCAGCCCCGCAATATTAATTCTTGATAAGATAACCTATTGGTTTATTCTAAAATACTAATCTTTTCCTCCAAATTAGTTTAGTAACATTGTCAGACATTAAGAAATATACTTAATAAGATTCAAATATTCTTATTTCTGGAAGCCATTTGTTTTTGGGTTGGAGTTTTGCTATTCATCTGGTTGTCTCTGAACTCTCGGACTCCAGCAGCCCTCCCAGCGCAGCCTCCTAAGTGTTGCAGGCGTGCCGCTGTGCCTCGCAAGGCCACGTTTCTTTTTAGAACTGTGGACTGTCCTTTTAATCTGGGGAGACATCCCAAGCGCTTCACCCACTCTCAGAGCTCGTCCACAGTGATGAACTGCATCTTAAACAAACAGGGAGCTGGCAGGAAAAAAACGCTGCCTTACAAGTTAGTGATAACAATTTGCAAAGCCATTTTGCAAAAATTGTTTTTTTAATTAATTTTATTGGTACACTTTTGATATACATGATAACAATCATCATAGGAAATTTATACTCGTACATAATATATCTTGATTATTTTTTCCTCCATTCCCCTCCCCTCCCTTCAACCCTTCTTCCTCTCCTTGTGTACAAAAGCTTTCTTTCCATTTTTTCCCTTCTATTTTCTTTTTTTCCTTTTCCTTTCCTTCCCTCACCCCAGCCCCCTCCCTTGTTCCCCTTCCCATTTGAACATTTTCTTCCTACTTCCCAATATCTATCATCCATTTTGGTCCTTATTTATGCTTTTGGTTTCTCACACAAGAGAAGCAAATTTCACGTAAACTGTATAATACAATTTATTCCATCAATCTGTCACAAAGCAGAATATGTATTTATTTTGCAGAAGAGATGGCTGATGCTAAAGGGCGCATCCAAGGGCATATGGCCCACTAACACAAGGAACTGGCTGCCAGAAATAGAAGACAGCAGAGAGATACATACATATATATATATATATATTTTCCCCCCCTAATCTGGTCATTTTTCTACTATTGGTATAGTGAATATACCAAATGTGAAAATATTTCAAAGTGGCAAGAGGAACTATTCCAATTACAATTTTAGGTTCATTCTGCTCAAGAATGAAAAGAACTACCATTTATCAAAATTATAACTGTTTTGATGTCTTAGACTAATTAATGTGTGTGTACATACACATCTGAGTCTATTTTAGTTACACGGCAACGTGTTACAGAGGCAACAAGAAAATAGAATATACCTTTGAATTTTATAGCCAAGAGAGTTGCATGTTAAGATGTATAGTCAGTATTCTATTGAGTAGCTCTGCTTCTTAGAAACAGAAATGCTCCTGGTGCCCCCAATTACAAACTAATTAATACAGCATTCAAGATTGGCCACAATCGTCTCCAAAAACGATACTCCACATACATACTCCACTCACCAGCTCCGTCTAAAGATTTCTCACATCTTTTGCCTTTCTTTATGCTACTTTCCTTACAGTATCTTTCTTTGAATCATCTAGCAATTAAATTTCTACTTCACGATCAAGGTTAGGCTTGAATCCAACCATTTTCCTAATTGCTAAATTATTCCTTTTGCCAAGATCACACAAGAGTCTCTGTAACCTAATCACAGCTTGCTCTTTATCCTACATTACATTAGGGTTGGTTGTTTGAGACTCCTCCACTTTTAGCTCCTTGAATATAGGAACTACCTTAAATTTAACAAATTAAAAGCTTTTGTCCCCAGTGGCAACTAGTAAAGTGCTGGGTTCAAAAAACTTCTGCTATGTAGCCTGGCATGGCCCATTCGAGCCCTTGATGCCTGCCGTTGTAGCGGTCTCTGCACACTATGCTGGCAACACAGACGTCCTGCCCATGCTCTGCCATTTCATCCATGTGCTCGGCAATGGCCCTGCTGCCTGACCGGTAGCTGCGTCCTGCTACTCCTGGGCAGCCCTTCCATCTGTCTTAAATGTCAAGTGCTTTCAGTAGAGCTTAACTCATCAAATTGTTGAATTTTCAAATTTTTCAACATCCAGAGTTGAGTAGAGAGTGTAGAAATTAGAACTCTGGAAAGATTCATTCCATTATATATTTACACAATGACAGATCTGAACTTTTATTGTGAATTAACTAAAACACATTCCAAAGGGATGGTGATAGTTACACGTGCTGATACACACATGCTAAAAAGCATTATTTTCAGAATGACTTAGTATTTTCAACATTTCTTAATAGTAAATGAATACGTTACAAAAACACTAAGTGAAAACACTACATCTGAGTTTAGTTAAGATATAATTCAAATAAGCAAAAGACTGCCCAACAAGTGATTCACATACTCCTATGACTGTTCATTAAATAACCCATCTGCAGGCATGAATGTTTCCTTTTCTAGAAGAAATATACATAATATAGTCTATGCTTCAGGCTCAAAGGGAAGATTTATATTTCCAATCTGGCAGGTACTTTTTTGCTCCATGTAAAAGTCCTATTTTCTCTCTCCTCCATGAGACAAATACCACCTTCAGGGAAAAGATGGAAATACTGAAAAGGACAAAGAAGGCCTGCAATTTGAATTATACAAATAGTGATGGTTCAATCATGTGACCATACCTTAGCACATCTTCAGTGAATCAGATGTTTTAAAATATTTTTAAATTGCTCTATAAAAGAAAATAAATCCAGAGAATTTTCTGACCAAAAGCAACTGCTAACGAGGAATTATACACCATTACCCAAATTATCTTTTACCTTTCTTCGTTCCTGTTCTCTCTGTTGGAGTCTATAAACAGAGTCATTTGCTGCTTGCACTAAAACAAAACAGAAAATGGGATTTCAATCAGTACGTTGTTCAATAAGAGACTTACTTGAATTCTTTCCGACCTCAAGAAACTATGCAAAAAACATATTATTCTGGTGGTTGGTGGGGTAGCTATGGGGAAAAATTAGTTTTGTCACTATGTTCAGGATGTTGTAATTAGAACCACCATCATTTCTCAGCTCCAAAATGCAAGGCAAAGGGCATCTCTATACAGTCCAGTGAGCCGCAGTCAGAGTCCTCCATAGATAAGATACCGAGTGATGTAACCGCCCCAACGTTCTAATTAATCACGGCTTTACACTGTCTCTGATTCAGCACCGTCCTCCCTCCTGCCTCCCTCACTCAGACCACTGCTCTCCCAGGCACTCCCTGCAGGCAACCTAGGCTGCTTCCACATCTCCCCAAACTCCTCTTGCCTTTCCGCTCTCGTCTTCTGACTCTGACTCATGACTAGCACTAAAAACTCAACTATCTCTGGACCATTTTCATTAGGTCGCTTCTATCGCTTAAGAACCCAAATTGCTAGTACAGGGTGGACCTCCCTAATCTGAAAACTCAGAATTCCCAAATGCTCCAAAATGCAGAACCTTTTGAGTGCTGACAGACATGTGGAAAATTCTACCCCTCTGTGAGTCTCAGGTAAAATTCTGGTGCACTAAAATTACTGCCTAATATCACAGAAGGTAAATTTCCAAGTGCAAAAACATGGAGCAAAAAAGTACCCACCAGATTGGAGTTTTGTGTTTAGATTTGGGCACCTTCCCTGAGATATCTCATTTTATGTATGAAAATATTCCAAAATCAAAAAAACCCTGAAATCCAAAACACTTCCAGATGGAAGAGTTCAGATAAGGAATACTCAGGTACTAATCACTGTAGTTATTTATTGTTCACTATATGCCAAGGCCTATGCTAAGAACTTTACATGCATTTCCATTCTGAGAAAACACACTATCCTGTCGTACAGACAACAAAACTGAGGCACAAATAAGTGAAGCTGTCACTCAAGGCCACTGTTACGGTTTATGTCTAGATGTCCCCCCAAAGCCTCATGTGGTAAGAGGTAGCTGGATCTAGAGTGTGTGATTACTAAATTAATCCACTGATCGGTTTGGCATGGTTCTGCTGAGATCAAGGATGTGAAACTAAGATTAAGGGTATTAGGATTAAGGGCGGGAGTACTGCCCACCCTAAAGACAGGTAGCCTGGATAAAATATAAAATACAGGAAGAAGCTGGTTAGCTGCTTGCTTGCATCCCTTGCTTACTTTCCTGCCTTCTGCCTGTCTGCCATGCCGCCCTGCCTCGGACCCAGCTGACCGCGGACTGAAACCTCTACAAACTGTGAGCCAAATAAACCTTTCTTCTCCTAACTTTGGGTGTCGGGTATTTTGTCCCAGCAATGAGAAAAGTAACTAAGACAACCACTTAACTAGTAAGTCTGAGAAAAAGCATCAAAGTAGACCTTTTTAACTCTGAAGACTTGGCTCTTTACCCTCAACGCTCTATTTTCTCTTTCATTATCTCATCAGTGAAACCTATTCCAATTTTTTACTCAAATCTTTTCATTTATAAGACCTATTTTACTTCTGTTCACAAAAGTTCTCACTTCATCCAAATAAAGCATTTAGTACTCAGTACACCGGCTGAGTCCACCTTAGTCAAATCTAGCTTGAGACTTGGTGGTGTGACTGATCTTGGGCATGTTTCTCACGCACTGATTCATCTACCCATCAAATATTTAGTGAATGTATGCTATGAGCCAGGCTATATCCCTACTACTCTTATTGTCTTGGCACCTTAGCTCTTCATTTGTAAAATGAGCATTAACCACTAACAAGAGGACTTCAGGTCTGACAAGATAAATAACATAGTAGATACTATGCTTAAAAATAAATAATGTAAATATTAATAAAGCCACTTAGATTAGTTCTTCAAGCAATAATTAGTCAAGAAATATTCTACGTATTATACTATTTTTATTCTTTTCTTCTAACTAAAAGGAAACTATTACTAGTTTCAGAACTACGGCCTTCATAAAGCTCTCTTGGATTAGTTCTTTCCCTTTATGGACTCTCCCTCTCTGAAATTCCCTCATCAGGTGTGTGCAGCTGCCGTTCTGCCCTGCACTTGCTTACACTGGAGGTGATGTGACTAGTTTACCATCATGCCTCCCCACCCCAAGTCAGGCCCGACTCGGTCACAAGTTCCACAACTGGGCAGGGACTGTGATTTCTTTCAGAAAAATGTTAGGCCTTCCCCTCTGGGAACACGCAGAAGAGAAGAATTTTGTTTTTAAAAAGCTGTGTTTTTATCAGTAACCATCACTTTAAGTTATTTCAAAGATAATGACTAAAAATTTAATGACTAAAAATTAGGTTCCCAATCATTGTTTTTTCTAAAGAAAAGATGAAAATAAAATGGAAGTTGATTAGATCTGCCTTTTTTCTGTGGCATATTAATATTACATCATCTTTCCCAAGCACTGGTTCCATCATTTCCTGTTTTTTTTTCTCTTCCTGCTCTGTGAACATAACTTAAAAATCTGTTTTGCAGTCTTTATGTGGGTGGGTGCTTCACCATTTTCAGATCGCTGAGCTTAACCTATAAAAGAGTTATAACACTATGATATTTATTTGGTCACTTGTTAACACTGTTTAAATTTAGTCAGAACGCACCTGATAAAGGCACACTTTGTTCCTCAATGGGATTGTCCTTATATAGTATCTGGGCAAAACAAACATTTTTAGAATGCTCAGTACTTCTGAAGTAATTCACTTTTTAACCCTTTAGCTACACATTAGAAAACGTTTGTTTTCTGAATCTACAACATTTGCTTTTCTAAAACTAAGAAAACTACCTCACCACACCAAGCATTCCCTCCCTTCACCATTAGGAGCTCCAACAGGAAATGGCCTGCTCCTTAGATGCTTCCTATCAGGTCTACATTGCTTACCAGTTAGGATTAACTCAGCATGAGGCGGCTTCCCCTGCTGTTTCAACATTTTGAAAGCTAAACTAACTTTATGAAGCCACCCGAGAGAAGAGTGTTTCCAGGAACCAGTAAGTGCAACAGCCCTGAGGTGGGAGTATACTTGGCACATCAGAGGAAGAGCAAGGAGACCAGTGTAGCTGGGATGAAGGGAAGGAAAAAGAAAATGGCAGGATATAAAGTCAGAGAGAGGCCATCAGGTAGTCACTTCCAGGCCACTGTGTTACGCGGATTTTGGGTTTCACTCTATGCAGAAGGAAGAGCCTGACTATCATGATGAGAACTGAATTGTATAAAAGGGCAATTCAGGTGAGGGCTCCCACCCTGGAACCAGAGCGGGCCTGCCCACACCACCAGCAACTCAAATGCGGCTCGGTGGCTTGCTAGGGAGTATCAGGCCGATGAGTGCCCCCCTCCCTGCGCCCCAAGCAGGTCTGCCCATGCCACTGGGGACTCCACTGCAGTTTGGCAGCTTGCTTGAGAGCCTAGGGCCTGTGAGAGCTCCTTCCCCCGGATCCGAACAGGGTTGCCCAGCCCACCAGCGAATCCATCTCAGCTCAGTGACCTACTGCAGAGCCTTGGGCCTGAGAGGGCCCCCTCCCACAGACTGGAGTGGGGCACACTCAGCCTACTGGAGACCCCACTGCGGCTGGGTGGACCCTCACCAATACCAAGTAGAGCCAACCATACCCTCGTCACTGAGGAAAGCCCTGGAGATATAATGGACACAAGAGCCAACAACAGCATATACCTAGAAGACACCATAAGGACAGACTTTTCCTTGAAAAGCATTGATACTTGTCTTAACGTAACTTCCCACAAACAAAATATAAGATCAACATGGAGAACAAAGTGAAGGGGGGAATATATACGTATACAAAGAAAATGACAAGGCACAGAAGTAAAACACAATCCCAGACCCCCAGCCCATTCAGAACAAATGCAAAGGACAAGGAGATAGAGGAAATCAGAAGACACCCAACCAAACTCTCAGCAATGATAGAAGTAGAAGTTAAAAAACAGGTGAGGCTATAGAGAACACCAGAATAGAAATAATTGCCCAAGCTAAAAAAGAGATGACAAACATAATGAAAGACCTGCTTAGTGAATTCAGAGTAGAAACAAATAAAAAAAAAGAGGAGCTTGGAAAAATGGTGGAAAACTTGAACATCCAACTTAGTAAAGACAAGGAACCCATAAAACAGATTCAAGCAGATAGCCAAGAAACAAAAAACTCCCTTGAAAGTGTACGAAGTAGATTAAATGAAAGCGAAGATAGAATCTCTGACCTAGAAGATAAGTCAGCAATTACTAACAATGAAAAGAAACACCTCTTAAAAATAGCTAGAGACTATGAAAACATCACTGCAACAGCTACAAGATGAGGCAAAGAAGAACAATGTAAGAGTGACTGGAGTGAATGAAAAAGCAGGGGACAGTACAAAGATTTAAAAAGATTATTTACAGAAGCAATGACAGAAAACTTCCCAAGTATGAGAAGAGAACTTGACAAACAGATCAGTGAGGCATACAGAACCCCGATTAACCATGACCAAAATAAACCTACACCAAGACATATAATAATCAAGATTCCAGAAATTCAACAAAAGAACAAAATACTGAAAATTGTTAGAGAAAAAAACAAATTGCCTACAAAGGAAAACCCATCAGAACCACAGTGGACTTGGACTTCTCAACACAATCCCTTAAAACAAAGAGAAACTGGAGCAAAATATTTCAAGCCTTAAAAGAAAACAATCTCTGACCCAGATTAATGCACCTGGCCAAACTATCTTTAAAATTCA
This sequence comes from Hystrix cristata, assembly GCA_004026905.1. NCBI lineage: Eukaryota > Metazoa > Chordata > Mammalia > Rodentia > Hystricidae > Hystrix > Hystrix cristata. The sequence goes on from PVJO010029641.1 coordinate 12,016, forward strand.
ACAATGAAATAAGATACTTCCATGACAAAGAACAACTGAAGAAGTTTATGACCTCCAAACTACCTCTACAAAATATTTTGAAGGATATCCTACGAAAGGAAAAAGGAACCTATAATTACAAGGAAACAAGTAAAAAGAACCCACCAGGTAAGGCAAGCAGTTAAATGGAGGTGAAACACAGAACTAATAACAGAAAAGATCAATGGCAAAGATAAGTCAATACATCACAGCTGTAACCATCAATGTAAATGGTCCCAACTCACCAATCAAAAGAAACAGACTAGCAAAATGATCAAGAAACAAGATCCATCAATATGCTGCATACGAGAGACACATTTTACCCAAAAGGAAATTCATAGACTAAAACTCAAAAGATAGAAAACAATATTGCATGCAACAGGAACCCAGAAAAAAGCAGGGGTAGCTATCCTACTCTCAGACAAAATGAACTTCGAACCAAAACTGATCAAGAGGGACAAAGAAGGTCACTTCTCAAGGGAAAACTCCAAGAGGAAGAAATAACAATCATTAATATTTATGTGCCAAATATTGGTGCACCTAACTATATAAAACAAATGTTGGGCTGGGGATTTGGCTCAGCAGTTAGAGTGCATGCCTTGCAAGCATAAGGCCCCGAGTTCAATCACCAGCTCCAAAAAAAAAAAAAAAAAATGTTAAGGACCATGAAAGATCAAATAAACACTAATACAATTATAATGGGAGAGGGCTGGGGATTTAGCTCAGTGGTTAAAGTGCCTGCCTTGCAAGCACAAGGGCCTGAGTTTGATCCCCAGCACCAAAAAAAAAAAAAAAAATTATAATGGGAGACTTCAATACCCCACTGTCACAAATAGACAGATCAACTAGACAAAAACTTAACAAAGACATACCAGAACTGTACCAAATCTGTGAACAAATGGACTTAGTAGATGTATACAGAGTGTTCCTCCCTACAATAGCAGAATACACATTCTTTTCGGCTGCACATGGGTCATTTTCCAAAATGGCCCACATACTAGCTCATAAAGCATACTTAAGTAAATGTAAGGGAACTGAAATTATCCCATGCATACTATTGGACCATAGTGCAATGAAACTGGAACTTAATGGCAACAGAAACCAAAAAAACCACATAAACACATGGAAACTAAATAACATCCTTCTGAACAACAGCTAGGTCACAGGAGAAATTAAAGAAGAAATTTAGCAATTTATACAGTTACATGATAATGCCAATACAACATACTGGAACCTATGGGATAAAATGAAAGAAGTTCTACGAGGGAAATTTATTGCATTGAACTCCCACATTAGGAAGACAGAATAAGCTTAAATAAACAACTTAATGTTGAACCTCAAATGTCTAGAAAAAGAAGAACAAATCAAACCCAAAGCTCATACAGGAGAGGAAATTATTAAGATGAGAGCTGAAATTAATGCAATTGAGACTAAGAAAACAATACAATGAAACAACAAATCAAAGAGCTGGTTCTTTGAAAGACTAAACAAAATAGACAAACCCCTAGCCAGTTTTATCAAAAAAGGAAAGAAAAGACCCAAATTCATGCAACAAAAAATGAAAGGGGTGAAGTTACAATGGACCCTATGGAAATCCAAAGGATCACCAGCACCTACTTCAAGAACCTATTCTCAAACAAGATGGAAAACACTGAAGAAATGGACAGATTCTTAGAAACATATGAATTACCAAAACTGAATCAAGAAGAGATAAAAATACTAAATAACCCAGTATCAGCTATTGAAATTGAAGAGGTAATTAAAAACCTACCAACAAAGAAAAACCCAGGTCTGATGGTTTTACAGCTGAATTCTACAAAAAAATTCAGAGATGATCTAATACCACTACTCCTTAAGCTCTTTAATGAAATTGAAAAGAAAGCAGTACTCCCCAAATCATTCCTGTAAGCAAGCATTACCGATACTAAAAACAGAAGGATCCAACCGAAAAAGAGAACTACAGGCCAATTTCCCTATTGAACATAGATGCAAAAACTCTCAACAAGATACTGGCAAACAGAATGCAACGAATTATCAAGAAGATTATACACTATGACCAAGTAGGATTCATCCCAGGGATGCAGGGATGGTTCAACATATGCAAATCAATATATGTAACACATTATATCAACGAAGTTAAAGACAAAAATCACATGATCATCTCAATAGTTGCAGAAAAAGCATTTGACAAAACCCAATACCCATTCATGATAAAAATACTACAGAAATTAGGAATAGACGGTCGATATCTAAATCTGATAAAAGCTATCTAAGACAAACCAACTGCCAACATCACACTAAATGGTCAGAAACTGGAAGCTTTCACAGTAAAATCTGGAACAAGACAAGGATCCCCACTATCACCACTATTATTCAATATAGTTCTAGAAACATTAGCCAGAGCAATTAGACAAGAGAAAGAAATAAAAGGAATAAAGATAGGAAAGGAAGAACTGAAATTATCATTATTTACCGACAACATGATACTCTACATAGAAGACCCCAAAATTTCCACCAAAAAACTTCTAGATTTTATAACTAAATTCAGTTGCATAGCTGGATACAAAGTCAACACCCAAAAGGCAATAGCATTCATATATACAAATAACAAACTCAATGTGAAAGAAATAACAGAAGATTTACCTTTCACAATCGCATCAAAAAAAAAAATGAAATACTTAGGAATTTATCTAACAAAAGAAGTAAAAGACCTTTATATTGAAAACTATAATTCTCTAAAAAAGGAAATTGAAAGAGATATCAGAAAATGGAAAGACATACCGTGTTCCTGGGTAGGAAGAACAAACATAGTGAAAACGGCCATACTTCATAAATTACTATACAGATTTAATGCAATTCCAATCAAAATACCATTAACATACTTCACAGAATTAGAAAAAGCAATCATGAAATTCATCTGGAACCAGAAGAGACCGAGAATAGCAATTCTTGGGCAACAATCCTGGGCAACAAGAGCAAGGTAGGGGGCATCACAATCCCTGACCTGAAACTACACTATAAAGCTACAGTGATAAAAACAGCATGGTAGTGGCAGAAAGACAGACCTAAGGATCAATGGAACACATCAGAAGATACAGAAACAACTCCAAACACACTCAAATACCTCATCTTCGACAAAGGAGCAAACACCCTCACTGGAAGAAAGATAGCCTCTTTAACAAATGGTGTTGGAAAAACTGGCTTGCCACATGCTGAAAACTAAAACTAGATACGTGTCTTTCACCATGTACTAAACTAAAATCGAAGTGGGTCAAAGATCTAAACATTAAAACAGGAACACTAAATCTACTGGAGAATAAAATAAGAACTCTCAAAGACAAAGAGGTAGGAAAAAACCTTATGAACAGAACCCAGACTGCATGTGAAACAATACAAAGCATCAGTGCTTGGGACCACATCCTATTAAAAGGCTTTTGCACAGCAAAAGAAATCACCAATAGAGTGGGACAAAAACCTACAGACTGGGAAAAAATTTTTGCCAGCCGTCCCTCAGATCTAGATGTCAGGTCTGACATCTAGAATTTACAAAGAACTCAAAAACATCAAACCTCCCAGATTTAAAGACCCAATCCAAAAATGGGCATCTGAAATGAATAAACATTTTTTTGGATGAAGAAATAAAAATGGCAAATAAATACACGAAAAAGTGTTCAACATCACTAGTCATTTGAGAGATGCAAATCAAAACAACGTTAAGATTCCATCTCACTCCAGAAAGAACAGCGATTATGAAAAGATCAACCAATAACAAATGCTGGTGGAGCTGTGGGGAAAAAGGAACGCTCTTCCCTGTTGGTGGGAATGTAGAATGATCCAGCCACTATGGAAATCAGTGTGGAGATTCCTCAAAAAACTACAACTAGTGGTTCTATTTGATTCAGCTATTCCTCTACTGGGCATCTTCCCAGAAGAATTAAAATCATCATACCACAGCAATATATGCACAACCATGTTTATAGCAACACAATTTGTAATAGCTAAGTCTTGGAAATGATCTAAATGCCCAACAACTAATGAATGGCTAAAGAAGATGTGGTTTTTCTACACAATGGAGTTCTACTCTGCCATAAAAAAGGGTAAGCTAGAGACATTTGTAGGTAAATGCATGTACCTTGAGAACATACTCTTAAGTGAAATAAATCAGACACTCATGAGTACACACTGAATTGTTTCTCTGATATGAGTAACCATAAGGGTAAATAAGGACAAAGAGGTGTAATAGATATTATATAAAAGGAAGGTTATATTCAAAAGAGAGGAGAACTAGAAAGGGGGAAAGGGGAAAAGAAAGAAGGGAAAAAGGAAAGAAACAGGAAAGGGAAAAAATGGGACAATATAAATAAACCTGCTGTAAATAGGGAAGGGGGAGCAGAAGGGAGAGGTGGGGAAGAGGGGGGAAAACCAAGATACATCAGGTACAGGTACAAAATAACCATGATGAATGTGACCATTATGTATACAATGTACCAATACATGCTCTT
>PVJO010029642.1:0-16562 GCA_004026905.1 Hystrix cristata
CCCAGAAGCGGCCTGACCTGCAAGCTCAAGCCTCCTGCCCACGATGGATCTTATCAGTGTATTTTGGAGCAGAGTGTTGCTGAACTAGCTTTTGCCTCCCAGTTCTAGTTCTGCCAGTGGCAAATAACGCCTAACACATGGTAGGCTTCTTCTTCCAAAGAAAGAAAGAAACAGACAAAGAAAGAAAGAAACCAAGAAAGTTGTAATTATATAGGTAACGAAAATTGTATAACAAAACCAAAGAAAACAGATACCACAGTGAATTACCTGCCAAAAATATATACAAACAAAAAATGATGTCAATAATATGACAAAGACTATTCATATTTGTCATATTGAGAATTGAGACACACGGTAAATTCTTAAATGTTTGTTGAACAAATAAATTAGTATGAGTTGTAAGCACAGCATTCTTGGCCTGGCTGGTCACAATTTCTTTTTCTAAATTTCCTGGACATTTGCATGTGGTATTAGGGTCTAGAATCTTCTTGATTTCTCAATGGCTTGGTAGCATCCATTCTCTTTGGAAAATACCTTGGGGGGAGAACTCTATGGTTAGTCACCTCTGAGGTCCTAGGGTGCCACTCTGAATCTTGCTTTTCACTTCCGGCTCAGTAACTTTAGACAGATTTTTACCTTATTGAGCGGAAGTTTTGTCTTCTGTAAAACAGGAATTCTATTGTCAATACACGCTTCATAGGAGAGCAAGATTAAATGAATTAATGCATATTGAGTTCCTACCACCATGCCTGGCTTTTAATAAGTCCTCAATGATTATTAGCTTTTAGTTCTGTTTAACTCAGGACTTGATGAAGACAACATTAAGATTAGCCAAGAATGACTGAATTCACCCAATGGAGTGAGAACTCAATAGAGTTTGCTATAGAATTAGTTCAAATCAAATATTTACAATAATCTTGAGAGTAAGTGCTGTGGGATTACCAAGATAATCAGTCTGACAGAGCTAGGAAAGTAGAATTTACTCTTGTTGGCTTGGCGCTTGCTTTCCCTGTATCCAACATTTTCTGCCAATTTTGTTTTCTTTTTCCCATTGTTCTTGGACTTCCTGGTCTGTACTGAAATAGTGCTTTGGGCTTGATTGTTTCTTGACCTTTCTTCTCAAGTCTCTGCTCTGGCAATTTTTCAAAATTCAGATTTCTAATGAAGAGGACTTTATTAGCTGTATTCCCAGGGATGTAGCATTCCCTCGAATTCACTTTGCAAAATGTCTACTATGTTTGCCCAGGAAAATTTTTGATTTTTCCTTTTACTCATCTTTATGGCTCTTAGATTTTTATCAGACTTGGGGCTTGCATGTTGCAAAATTTCATTGGTTCGTAATGTACAAGTTTAGATGTACAATTTAATATCTTTAATAAATGTTTATGGTCATATTACCCAAATCCCTTTTAAGGTGTATTATAAAGCATTTTCATCATCTAGAAAAAGGTCTTATACCTACTTCCACATCCCCTCCCCTTCAAAGGTGGCTGTTGCTTTGCTTTCTATCTTTATAGATTGGTTTTTCACGTTCTCGGGTTTCTTTTGCATTATCTTATCTCTGTTAGATATACTCCTGTTGTGCATGCATTGGAAGTTCTGTTCTTTTTGTTACTGAGTAGTGTTTCATGATATGAATATGCTAGGATTATTTGTTCATTTTTGCATGGATAAACACTGGCTTGCTTCTAGTTTTTAACTATTATGAGTAAAGCTGCAGTCAACATTCTTTTGTAGGACTTTTAATGGACATATGTTTTTAAAATCTTAATTGACATATAACTATACATAGTCATGGAATACAGTGTGATATTTTGCCATATATGTATAATGCACAATGATCAAATTGAGGTAATTAGACTATCTGTCATCTCAAGCATCTATTACTTCTTTGTGGTGGAAATATTCAAAATTCTCTTTCCTAGCTATTTTGAAATACATACTATATTATTGTTTACTCTAGTGATCCTACTGTGCTATAGAACATTAGAACTTAATCTCCTGTGTAATTGTATTTTTCTACATAGAAAACCAAATCTTCTCTGTCTCCCATCTCGTCACCTTCCCAGCCTTTTGGAAACATTAGCATGCTCTGTACTATGATATCAACATTTTAAGCTTCCATATATGAGAGAGATTATGAGGTTTGTTTGTTTCTTTCTTTTTGTTTTTTGACACAGGGGCTTGCTTTGTAGTTCAGACTGACCTTGAACTCACTATGTAGCCCAGGCTGGCCTTGAACTTGCAGCAATCCTCCTACATCAGCCTCCTGAGTAGTAAGATTACAGGTGTGCTTCACCATGCTCAGCTATATTTATTTTTCTGTATATATCTAATTTTCCATATATATCTTTTTTTGTGCTACTGAGGATAGAACATAGAGCTTTCATACTGAGTTATAGCCCCAGGCCTTGTTTATTTTTTTCTTTCTATTTTTGAGATAGTATCTTGCTAAATTGCTCAGGTTGGTATTGAACTTGGAATCCTGCAACCTCAGCCTTCCAAACAGCTGGGATTACAGGTGTGTACCACCACACCCAGCTTGTTTGAGCTTATTCAAGAGTGGAATTTTTGGACCATAAGCCGAGTGAATATTTGTAGGATTCACCAAAATGTTTTCTGAAGTGGGTGTCTCAGTTTGGATTTCCATGACTTTCAGTTGCACTGCATCTTCACCAGAACTTAGAATTGTCAGTCCTTTTAATTTTAGTCATTGTACTGAGTGGGAGGTGATATCTCACTGTAGTTTTAATTTGCATTCCCTTGAATGATGGCCATCTTTTATGTGCCTTGCATTTTAAGTGAATTAATATTTATCCTATAGACAGGAAGAGCAATTTCCAAGTTGAAGTCCCAGTGGAATGTGTGTCCTTCCCAATGAGTTCAGATAATGGATATCACCCCTTTTCTTGTAGAGCTCCTTTGCCATTCCCTTTCTACTATTTCCCTCTGCTGCCTTCCCATCGAAGTGCCCCAGATTGGCTTTATTTCTGTGTAAGTGTTTATAAACAGCCTGTTATGGCTTATATCTAGCTGTTCCTCAAAGCCTTATGCACTCATGGATGGAGCTTTTTGGAAATGACTGGATCTATGGTGTGTGAATAATGGATTAAGGGTGTGTGATAACTAAATTAGCCCACTGATTGCTTTTAGCATAGTTCTGGGTATGGATAATGGGAAAACCCATCCTGGGTGTGGGTGGCACCAACCAATGATCTTATAGCCTGAATGGAATAAAAAGGGAAAGGGAGACTTCTTGTTGCTGGTTTACTGCTTTCTGCTTTCTGTGCCATGGACTGTCTCCTCTGCCATGACCCTCTGCCATGCTGCCCTGTCTTAGAGTCAGCCAACTACAGACTGAAGGCTCTACAAATTGTGAGCTAAAATAAACCTTTCCTTCTCTAACTTGTGAGTGTTGGGTATTTTGCCCCAGCAAGAGAAAGTAACTAAGACACAGCCCTATATTGGCTTTGTTAAATAGGCCCTAAACATGTGTTCAACACTTTTGTTCAGTATTTGGGGGATTGCGATTAAAATTCCTGCAGAAAAAAATTATCTGAAGTTAAGGTATTCAACATGGTCCCATTCAGGAAGAGTGACCTCCTATGAATACAACATTAGAGAAAATTTTTGGGTGGCAAATCCATGGCTTTTATGCCGTAGTTCTTTAATGATGTTTTCCAGCTGAAAGATATGATCAGACAACTTAAAAATGAAATGTTTCTTGCCCTCCTAATAGCAGAGTGACTAATAGGATAACTGGAAAATGATAAACCTCCACTGACGGAGGACGATTAAGGGCACTGATGGATGCAGTGGCTGTAGAATAGAACTCTGTCTCCTCAGTACAAAATAGATGCAAACCCTTTTTTCATGATGTAAATTCAAGCACAGCATTCCGGAAAGCAGAACTCACATGAATCTGTGTGCAATGTCTCGGAGATACTCAAACAGGCTTCCTTCTTTCTGCTCTTTTGAACAACGTACTGACTTGCTTGGTTATTTCATTTATTCATTCGTTAAAGTATTTATTTACATGTCTCTAGTATATTATGATGATATTTATCTGTTTAAAGCATATGAACAGAATGATGTACTTCCTCAGGTTTGGGTAAAAAGTAGCCCCCATCTTTTTCCCATCAGCCCCCATCTCTGCACTCATGTTAACTAGACTAACGTCTTTCCTCTTCAGACCCCTAACCTCTCTGACCCCTGGGGAAATCCTAGGGTGCAGCTTTAAAGTTGGTTTAAAAGTGATACACTATCTTCCAAACATAGACAACATTGCATTAAAATACAAGCAAAGAGAATGAGGGACATGTAAACTAGTTAACCTGGTGTTGCCCATCTCTTGTTCACCAATGAGGGTCCTGCCTGGCCTGCAGTGTGTGTCCCCACTGTCCCCACTTCAGTCATCATTTCTGGCGTTGGACTAAACATTCTTAGTCATAGGTTCAGAGTCTCTTTGCAGCCCGAGTGTCAGTTTCCAAATAAAATTTCAGCACACCCTGAAGATTCATGCCATCATTTGCAGATCAGTCCCTCCTCATCACTCTCTTCCCCAAATGCTGCTGATCTCTTTAGCAAATTTCCCGAGTCCTTCGCAAAGCCAGATGAAGGGTGTTGGAAGGAGCAGTACTTATCTGCCTACGGTTCACAGGGTGGTGGGGGCCTGCAAACTGGACACCTGTCCACTTGGGAGGACAGGGAAGAGATGAAGAGATCTCCGTGAGGGCCTTGTGTCTAACTGGCCATCGGAGCAACCTCAGGCTCTCTTACCGAAACGTCTTGAGAAATGACTCAGCAGGTACTCTGCTATGAAAGGAGCGCCTGTTTGTCATAACAGAGAAATAATGAGACAAAATAATTCATTACTCTACCATATAGGGGTGCTAGGTGTCAAACTTTGACGCGTATCATTTCAGTCTCTTCGATGCACATGCACACATCAATGCACGCACATCAATGTACACACATGTACACACATGAGATTGAATTATTAGCATTGTATTACCACCTTTTTTTTTTCCCACTTAGTAATACATTATTCATGAGCTCATGCAAAGATCTCTATTGAGTGACTGCTACATTATAGGTCCTGTTTTAGGTCTTGGGATGTAGCAATGACCAAAACCCTTCCCTGGTTCTGGGGATTCAGCTCAGTGGTTAGAGTGCTTGTCTAGCAAGCACAAGGCCCCGAGTTCGATCCTCAGCACATATACACACACAGAAAACCCTCCCTCCATGGAGTTCTATTTCTAGGTGGTGGCAGGGGAAGATGAATAATAAATAATTTTATTTATCAAATAATAAACATTAAAGAGAAATATAAAGAAAGTAAGAGGGATATGAAGAGCGCGTATGTGTGTTGCTAGTTTTACCACGCGATCAACTGGGACCATGCGATGTGATTTGGGGTGTCTTGCTTCAGGAAGGAAAGCAGATGGTGGGAGATGAGCACTTGATTTCATTTGTTTAACTCCTCCTTATTTTGGATTCGTGTACGGATAATGCTGCTGAACTTTAGGGCTGGGAATGACAGACATTCTGGTCCCGAGCAAAATTAAAGATGGGGTGATTTATGCCTGATAAATGTATGAGGCAGGAGTAGGGAGACAGCGGGGTGAGCTTGGAAGGCAAGAACAAAGGAAGACATCCCAGAAGAAACCCAGAAGGGGACAGAAATCTTCATAAAATTAATATTTCTGTTGCTTTAAAAGATAAAGCAAGCCCATTAAAAAATTTAGAAAATTAAAAAAATGAGTGAACACGGAAGTAAAATTTACCTAACTTAATATCTAGAGATCACCATACACTATTTTATCGCTTCCTACCCAGCTATTTATGTGATCATATTTGCATGCAGTTTTATGTCCCTTTTCTTCACTTAAAATTTTGTCAAGAATATTGACTTGCAACATGAATATTTGAAAACACAGTTTTCAATCATTGTAGAACATTCCACTGGGTAAATGAACCAGTATGATAATGAATGCTGTCATTTCTTTACTGTTTAGATGCTATGGTTTTTTAAATATCATACTGTTATAAATAATGGGGCCATGAAATCATTCGTGAGGCATTTTTTTTTCTGGATCTCTGAATATTTCATTAGGCTGAGTTCCTAGGAGGGAGGTGACTGGCACCAAGCAGATATATTTTTCTTTTTTTAAATGCCTGAAGCCTTGAAGAAATGGGAGGGTTGTAGTTGATACCTTTGTGTGATGGTGCTCAATTTGCTTAACTAACAGTCACTTGCAGATGACCTACATCAATTAGCCGATGACTTACAGGTCAGGTCAGGTGTCTGTAATTTTTGTGTCACCACTCACTTGGTGGCATTTTCTCAGATTATAATGAATGTACCTGAAGGGAAGACAGGGCATCTTGGGCCAATGTGTCGGATTTAAATTTTTTTCAGGAAAACCCAATTTAACAGGTAAAACATACAGAGGTGGCATCAATGTAAAAAAATATAGAGAACACCTAAAAGCATTGTGTGGACCTTAGTTGTATCTGATTTTTAAAAAACTGTTAAAATGTATTACTAAGATAACTGGAAATTTCAGTAGTGACTGCATTTTGATGTTGATATTGATAATATGAATATTAATATAATAACTGTTATTATTGACTCTTTTAGGTGTAACATTGAAAGATAAGTCCATATTTGAAGCCACTGAAGATGCAATGATGTAGCGTCTGAGATTTCCTTCCAAGTAATTTGGGCTGTGGGTGACGGGCAGCATCGGCCTCACGTGGATATATTTGTTGCTGAGGAATAGGTGTGGAGGAGCTCAATTATTGCACGGGTCAGCAAACTGTAGTCCAAGGAGAAAGAACATTTTGCTAAAAGGTGTTTCACACCTATTTTGCCAGTTGCCTGTGTCCATCTAAAGCAGAGATTGGCAAATACTTCCCAAAAGGAGCCAAGTAGTAAACACCCAAGCCTTTACCAAGCATGTGGATGCTGTTGCAACTCCTCAGAGCTGCTACCTGATCTGAAAGCAGCCATAGATGATGTCTAAAGAAACAGATATGAATGTGTTCCAATAAAACTTTATTTTCAAAAACAAGTACTGGGTAGGTGGGAGGAAACAGAGTGGCCAAATTTGGCCTATGGGTTATAGTTTGTCAAACCGTGTTCTAGAAATGTGGTGAATTCTTATTCTTAAGGTGCATTTCTTATTGGGTCAGAATCCTTGAGGTCTCCTCTAGTGATTGGTATAGAATTAGAGTTGGAATTCTCTCTTTCCTGTGTTTTCTGTGCTGGGCCCTTGTAATTGTGTGTTTGTTACGTGGTGTTGTTTAGAAGCATTTTATGGCATGGCTCGATACCAGGGTGGTGGAAATATCTCTCAGTGGGGAGGTTAAAATACCCAGGCTCTAGAGCCAGAAAGGCTTGGGCTCTAACCCCATCTCCACTTGCCAGAGGTGTGATCTTAAGTGAGTTATGGAACATCTCTCCACCTTACTCTCCTCATCTGTAGGATTTGGGTAATCATAACAGTCACCTTATAGCAGCATTGAGAACATCGAAGAAATAACACATGTAAAATAAGAACAAGGCTTCTCAATTTTGACATCATTGACACTTTGGGCTGGAAAATTGTCTTGGGGATGCTGTCCTGTGTGTGGTAGGATGTTTATCACATCCCTGGTCTCTATCTACTAAATGCCAGTGACATCCAGTCCTCACTTTGACAACCAAACATATCTCCAGACATTGTCAAATGTCTCTTGGAGAATACAATTTCCCTCAGTTCAGAAAAATTAGATTTAAGCAATGGCTGACAATAATAAGTGTCAGTTCTTTTTAGAAACTGTTGAGGATTTCACGTATTGAGGCTGGTAGTGCACAGTAGTATGTATCCACACACTGTAAGGATCGAGGTATCTGAAGAAAAGCACTGAAACTTGTGTAATAATATTACAACGATAGTGGCCAACGTACATACTGTGTATCCTCTTACTGTGTGCTGAGGACAGTCCCAAGTGCTTCGCCTGTATTAGTTTACTTCATCCCACAGCAACCCAGTGAGGTAGGTTCCTCGTCCTCCCAGCATTCCTGTGGCAGGCACTGCTGCTTACCCTGATCGATACAGTGAAAGAAACAGCTTGGCCCGGGGGCAGGTTTGGGACCATGTTGCAAAAGAATAAAGGTTTTGGGCTTTGTGGGATCTTTCAAGGACTTGTTGCTGCTATGTGGAAGTATACAGTGCTATGAGATAGGTCCAGGAAGGCGAGGAAATTCTCCAAGATTCTGCATACCAGATATGTCTCTGTGTTCATTACGCTCCCTTGGTTACTCCAGGAAGCTACAATTTTAGAGGGCAGAATCCTGGCACTGATAAACTTGACCAATAAGGTTTCATTTGGAAAAAAAACCGTCCCTTAGCTTCTTGGTTAAATCAGTGATTACTGTCCCCAGACACAGTTTTGCTGAATGCACTGAGAGGAAGATATTTCAAGATCTCCAACCTTTCCTGCAGCTAAGACCAAGCAAAACAAGCTTCTGGGAGTCTGGGATTTTTTGAGGTATGGCTTATTTTAGAAAGAAACGATAGACTGAAAGTATTCTCTTTTCCTCCTTCTGGATGACAGGAAGATGTGCACAGGAAGGGACTTCCCAGCTTGGAAAGCACTGCCCTTTTTATGTGGAACCACAAGATGGCACTGTGATGCCTGCATTGGAAACTGGGTCGGCAGGAGAGAAGGCTCCTGGGGCCAATGTGTAAATAGAAAGTCACTGCTCTCATCTGTATTTGCTTTACAATCTATCCTAACAAGATGCAGTAATTTTATTCCAAATGCATATATATTATTGAGTTTGCAAGGATGTTGCCTGAATCCAGGACAGAGGATTGACGTTCAGGGCCAAGAGCAAAGTGGGGAGGAGAGAAGCCGGGTGGAGGAGGCACAGGAAAGCTTGCCCACTCTGGCTCACTTCAGCTGTGCATTCAACTTCTGTTTGCATTTAGTCTAAATATCCTGCAAAGTGGGTTTTTTTTGGGACCAACGTTCATATAAACCTCTTTGTCTGGCCCTGAGGACATGGGTAGCTACTGTGAAGTTTACTAAGGTATTCCAGAAGCAGAGTGGCAATCGCTCAGGCTTTGGTTTGATTTCTCTCATCTTCTCTATCTCTTAGTTGCATCTCCCCCTCAGATTGATTATTATCGACACTTTGTTTAATTTACCATCCAGTTGCTCTTGAAGGTCATGTCTTAGGTCATAATTTCAACAAATGAGGGCCATGTTCCGTCTCTGCACAAATTGACTTTCTCCGGGTCTAGCTAGGGCTCTTGTGAATTGCAGACAAGAGAGGTGCCAGAGAAATTGGTTTTCCTCTTGAGCAGCTTTCTTTAATGTTTGTCACAGCTCCAGAAAGATGAGTTCCTTAGGTGCCAGGATGCCCAGGGGATTCGAGTTTCATAGAGTTTCCCACAGTCCCCACTCACTGCTTTCTGAGGAGCCTGGAGGCTTTTGGAGAAGGATTTTCTTAAAGCTAACAACGGAACAAAAATCAAAAGGAAATGACAACACAGACAACAATAAGAGTGAGGCATTATACTCGTTTCACTTACTGAATAAGAAATTCTAGAATATGCGTCATTTTGTTACAACCATCTCATCTCTAGAAGAACCTCGCTAATTTTTCTAGATTATAGAGACTTTGAAATACAGAATTAAAAAAAATCTGTTTTAGCCATGCTAACTTTTCTGTATTTATCTTTTTTTTATTTTTATTTTTACCAAGAACATGTATTGGTACATTGTATACATAATGATCATAATCAACATGGTTATTTTGTACCTGTACATGATACATCTTGGTTTTCCCCCCTCTTCCCCCCTTCCCCTCCCCTCCCTTCCCTTCACCCCCCCCTCACTATTTGCAACAAGTGTAGCTACACTTTACCATTTTTTCCCCTTTCATCTTACTTTTCAAATTCTCTACCTGATCAGAGGATTTTTTTTTTTTTGTGCTGGGGTTTGAACTCAGGACCTTGCTAACTCTTCTGGATTATAGAGAATTTTGAATTAGAGAATTAAAAAAAATCTGTTTCAATTATGCTAACTATGTAAATGTACTCCATGGTCTGCTTTTCTTTAGGTGTATCTACTTTCAGCCTAACGCCCAAGTGTACCAAGGTTTTGTAGATTCTTGACTTGCATCCAACTATTCTTGTCCATCCATAACTTGAGATCTTATCCATTCCTTCATCCCATTATTAGGGATTTTTTTTTGTTGTTGTTGCATGTGGCAAAAGCTTAATTCAAATTTGTTTAATTAAAAAAAAACTGTATAAGTGTGATTTATTGGTGTACACAAGAGATAAATTTGAAGGTCCATAGTTTGCCTTGGGGGACACTTGGGTCCAAGGGCTCAAAGAGTGTTATCAGCGTGCCACTCCTTTCTCGTTCTCCACCTTTTATCTCCATATAGGCCTTACTGCAGGCAGGCTGACTTTGTGCGATGACCCACAGACGCTCAAGTCTTCCATTCTACTTGGTTAGTAAGCTCAGGGAAATTAAAGGCCCATCAAGAGTTTGGGGCTGGAGCATTCCTCATTAAAGTGGCTTTGGATTACTAACCATATATAAACCATTTCCTTTGAAACGGAAGGGTTGTGCTAGTTAACCAGGTCTTGTGGGATCACTTTAGTGCCAGTGGATGGAGACTACCTAAACCAAATAGAGGAGGAGAAGAGTGGCATGTGTCTTACTTACTTTCTCTTTGCTGGGAGGAAATACCCAACACCCACAACTTAAAGGAAGAGTGATTTATTCATTTTCAATCCCTGGTTGACAGGCTCCAAGGGAGAAACAGGATGGCAGAGGGGCATGGCAGAGGAAAGGTGGTGAACCCATGGGATCTGAGAAGGAGAGAGAGAAGGAGGAAGCAGGGAGGGAGCTATACATTTCCAGTCCTTCCCCCAGGGACCACCCCCTCCCTCTGATCACGCCTCACCTCCTAACAGCACATTCAGCTGTGAGGATTAATTTACTGGTAAGTATAAGGCCCCCCACGATCCAATCACCTTCCAAAAACCCTATCTCTGAACACATGAGGCTTTTGGGGACATTCTAGATCCAAACCACAACAACACAGCCCATGCCTTCAGTGTTAGATTAAAAAGTCATGCTGAACACAAGATCATCTAGATTTTCTCTTATGTTATCTTCTAGTAGAGTTTTGCATTTTACATTTAGGTGTGTGGTTCATTTTGAGTGAATTTTTGGGAGGGTGTAAGGTCTGTGTAATAGATTCATGTTTTTGCACGAGGATATTCAGCTTTTCCAGAACCGTTTACCAAAAAGACTATCTTTCTTTTCTCATTGTATTGCTTTTGCTTCTTTGTCAAAGACAATTGACTTTATTTATGTAGTTTTATTTCTGAGTTCTTTATCATATTTTATGGATGTTTCCATTTATTCTTTTGCTAATACCATGCTTTTTCCTCCTTGTTGCTTTATAGTAAGTCTTCAAAATTAAAAATAAAATTTTAAATTGACATAAAAATTTCACATGTCTGTAGGGTATCATGATATTACATGATGAAACTGAGACTCTGACCTTTGAGAGCTGGAGCCTACATCACAAGCCTCGAATCCAAGCTCACAATGTCTTCTTGCAATGATCATAGTGTAACAAACATTGGGGAGTTTGGTCCAGCAGGAAGGGTAGAAATAACTCACAATTAGGGAAGTAAGATATTGGGTAATGTTGAAGGAGCTTTATTATGCTCATAGAACATAGGACAATAGACATGTCAACAGAGGGAAAAACTACTTTGTTCAAACCTTAGCGGAGAGAAACAGTTATATTCTAAACTCCGATAAACTTCATAGGACTTGAATTTTGATAGAAACTAAAATTGATGCTTTTGTACATTTTTTGAGGAAATACCCTTCTTTTAATAAGACTTCCTTCTCTGTTTATGTTGTTCTATGATTAGAGTATGGATAGAGATCATTTTCCTATTTAAAGCCAGAAGAAAAAGCCCCAATTCCCTTAGCCCAGAAATGAAGAGCAGGCTGACACCGGATGACAACTTGATTGTACCCTTGTTTCTGCCTCTTGGAGCATGGCTTTTTGGACCTTTGCCCATAGTTGGATTTGCTTGTCACTTCAGATGCTGCCAAGAAGCTGTGCGAAAGCTCTCTCAGCAAACTTGCTGACTGATGGAATGAATGATGTGGTTGAGGCTGAAATTTGCTGAGGGATGGAGTTGAATGAAATTTGATTGTCAGAAGAATTAAGAAAGTAACTTCGTTGGGAAAAGTAGAGATTTTATTTAAGAGGCACCATTGCAAGCAGTAAGATCTTAAATTTATATTAGAGAAAGTTTTAAAAGTAGAGAAAACTTGAATAGCTATTTCTTCAAAGAAGATAATACAACTGGCTAATATATTGACAGAAAGGTGCTTAACATCATCAACAGGGAAACACAAGCCCAAATCAGCAGGATATGAAGTGCCACTACACCACTTCATACTTCTGGGATTCTTGTAAGTGAAAAGAAAAAAAATAAACATTGGTAAGGATGGGGAGAAATTAGAGCCCTGGTGTATTGGTGGCCAGAGTGGGGGGAGGAAAAATGTTGCAGATGCTACAGAAAATAGTATGGAAGTTCCTCAAAAAAATTAAGCATAGAGTTACCATCTGACCTGTCATTCCATTCCTAGGTGTGTGCTGAAAAATTGAAACAGGAGCACAAATAGTAAGTTGTTTGCCAATTCGATTGCAGCATTATTCATGATAGCCTAAAGATGAAAAGAACTCAAGTGCCCATCAACAGATGAATGGAGAAACATGTATGCACATATGGTGGGATATTATTTAGCTGCGAATAAGGGTGAGGTTCTGATAGATGGTACACCACAGATGGACTTGAAAACATTATGCTAAGTCAAATAAGGCAACAAAAATGATGAATATTGTACTGTTACACCTGTATAAAATATCTAGAGCAAACAAATTCATAGATGCAGAGAATAGATTAGAGATTACCAACAGCCTGGGAGAGGGAAATGAAGAATTGCTTAACTTCTCTGCAGGGTGGTGAAAGGTTTTGGAAATAGACAACAGTGATAGTTGTTCAATAGTGTGAATTTCATACAGTATAACAAAAATAACATGGCAACTACTCATGCATCCACTGGGTAGAATTAACAAATATTAATATTTTATCCTATTTACTTGAGTAGATGTTTACAAAAGTAAAATAAAACATTGATGATAAAGTTGTTTTCTCTACAGCAGACATGACTAATGCTTCATGCCACACCCTGCTGGCTAACGCCCTACTCTTCTTGAAGCTGTGGTGGACAGTCCCATACACGCTGACTGGTGCCACTTCAAACTCCAAAACTTCCAAGCTTTTTAGGCTTAAGAGTTCCCTCTAGTGGTAAGGGGAGGCATACCCAGGCCGTCTGTAGGACAATCCACAAAGACTACAGAGGCTCGGAGGCCAGCCTTCAGTCAGAGATGCTGATTATTAGAAAATTATTAGAGAATAATTATTCCAGGTTTCCTGGCCCTTAGTGAACCAGTTCTGAGGTATGTTCTATATGACCTTTCAGAGGATTTCTAATGAGACTGAGCCCCCGTTGTCCGTAGTATTACCCTTCAGTAACACACATTTTATCAGCTTTTCTGCTTGCCCCATCTCTTTCTCCACCTCCTTACTATGCGTCCTTGTAAATACCCCCATAAGTCAACTACATGCAACTCCTTGTTTCACGCTGTTTTCAGAGCAACCTGCTCTAGAAATCTCTTTCCTCTCTGCTTCTCCACGCATCAGAAACAAACTTGTTCATGAGGTTAGATTAAGTGCTCCTGATCTGTTTTTTAGACTTGTAACTAGTGCACCAACAATAAATAATTTAATGGGTTAGTAATATTATGAATTGTGTCATTGTGAGTGTGAGCATAGTTGTGTGTTTCTATGACTTGTTTTTCTCAGTACATTTCTGAAATTGCTTTGTGTGCTAATAGAGATCTGGTTCATTATTTTTAACCACCGTGTGTAATTCTAACTATTGTATTTCTGAATTACATTTTGTTTACCCAGCCCCCCTTTATGATGAGCATTTATGCTTCTCCCATATTTTCTACAATTAGAAACAATGTTTCAATGAACATCCTTGTACCTTTGTTTTTAAGAAATACATGCAGAAGTGTTGAGTGTGTATAATAACTTTTGAAAAAGTGATTGAGGTGAAAGTCACAAACAAAATTAACCATTAAAGTGAACAATGCAGTGGCATTAATTTTTACAATGTTGTGTAACCATCATTTCCTATCAATTCCAAAATATATCTACCACCCCCAAACAAAGCCCCAAGCCCATTAAGCAGTGCTATAGTTTAGATTCGGAGGGTCCTTCAGAGGCCTATACATTAAATACTTGGGTGGCAGTCTGGACTTTAAGAGGTGGGGCCTACTTGGAGAAAATTAAGTCACTGGGGGTGTGCTCTTGAGGGAGATAATAACTCCCTCTGTCTCCTTTTCTCCCTTTCTCTCTGCCTCCCCCACCTCTCTCATGGTTGCCATGTGGTGAACAGACCTTCTCTACCAGGCCATCCCACCATGAGGTGCTGCGTCTTCACAGGCTCAAAGCAACAGGGTCAAGTGACCATGGACTGAGAACACTGAAACCATGAGCCGCAATAAAACTTTCCTCCTCGTAAATTGTTTATCTCTGGTGTTTTGTCACAGCAAGGGAAAGCTAACACAAGCAGTTTCTTCTCATTAGCCCCTTTCCCTTGGTTCCCTTTGCTTTTCAGTCTGTATGAATTTGCCTATTCTAGACATCTCACACAAATCAAATTATACAATATATGACCTTTTGCTTCTGGCTTCTTTCACTGGGCATGTTTTCAAAGATCATATTGTAGCATAATTTCTTTTTGTGACTGAGTAATAATCCTATTGTATGTACAAATCACATTTTGTTTATCCATTCATCTGTTTGAGTAACACTGGGGACAGTGGAATTCAGGGGAAAGAAAGTGGGGATGTTGGTTTTGGTTCTCCCAGAAGTAGACAGGGAGGTAAGGATTTGTGCTGCAGTTTGTTTGGGAAGTGATGCTCAAAAACGCTGTAGAAGTTCAACATCTATGGCTATTAGGGAAGTGCAAATTAAAACAATGGTAAGATTCTACCTTACCCCAGAAAGAATGGCAATCATTAGGAAATCAAACAATAACAAATGCTGGTGGGTCTGTGGTGAAAAGGGAACCCTCCTATGCTGTTGGTGGGAATGCAAACTAGTACAACCATTATGGAAATCAGTATGGAGATTTCTCAAGAGTCTGAAAGTAGAAATCCCTTATGACCCAGCCATTCCCCTACTAGTTATCTTCCCTGAAGAGCTTAAGACATCATACTACAGAGATACTTGCACAACAATGTTTATAGCAGCATAATTTGTAATAGCTAAATTCTGGAAGCTACCTGTATACCCATCAATGGACAGCTGGATAAACAAAGTGTGGTATCTATACATAATGGAATACTATTCAGCTATAAAGAATGACAAACTGGAGTCATTTGTAGGAAAATGGATGGACCTGGAAAATATAATGTTGAGTGAAATAAACCAGACTTGCAAGCTGGAATACCACATGGTATCTCTCATTTAGTGAGGTAAAATACAAACAAAAGAAAAGGGTAAACAATGGATACAAAAAGGCAAAGTGTTAGACATAAGCTAATTGACAAAGGGTTCAAGGGAACAAGAAGAGGGCAAAGGGGGAGGGGAATGGGAATCCAGAGGAATAATGATATCTTAAAAATAAGAACCTAATAACCCAAATTTAAATCAGTGACACATACACTGGGTACTATAGTAACTTCATGTGGTTGTGACTTACTGCTTTATTTATGTGGTTGTTTACATTGCTCACTGCCATAAGCAAAAGGTACAATGTATCGTGGTCTGTAAGCTTGTGTAATGGCCTGTAAGCTTGTGCAATTTTTCATAAATTTTAATAAAAATCAAAAAAACCAAAACACTGTAGAAGAAGAGATAAATAAGACAGGGGAGAGAGCGGAGCTAATAAAAGTTATCTTGTCATGACAGTTTCCATCAGGCATTGTGCCAAACTCTTTGTGTACTGTTTATTGAATTCTCACAATACAGCTGGTAATTGTTTTTAGTATATTGCATTACAGATGACGAAGTAGATGGGTAATGATGGTGATCATTTCTCTTTATCCTGGTCTATGCATTTAATGCAGACCTCTATAGGTATCATCAGTTCGATTCCTGGTCATCTGCTTCTTTGCATTTGTCCCAAGGGAGACACTGCAGTGATTAGTGACTGGGGTACGATATTGGGGTGTTCATCTCCTTGGCTGTCTTTTGTTCGGGCTGTGGACTGACTGTGCTGTGTTTTTCTATTGTATGCACAGAGCCTCCTGGCTTTCCTGAGAACTTCCTCCTTTGCCCTTTTTAGCTGAGGGATGGTGACAGCTTCTGGTTGCTACTTGTCACTGAGTGCTCTGTCATGCCCCAGTCCTGCTTATATCTTATAAACAGCGCCTTCAT
>PVJO010029643.1:0-16542 GCA_004026905.1 Hystrix cristata
AGGAGAGAGAAGACAAGAAGAAAAGGAAAAACAGCATTTGCTTAAGGAAGGAAAGATATGAGCCAAGCAGGAGTCAATAAAAGTAAAAATCAAAACAACAAAAACAAGAAAGAATATGTAGACAAGAGAATGTATTGGACAGGTATCAGGATGAATAAGAGAAAGAGAAAATAAGGAGAAACAAAACCAATATATACATGTACTATGTATACATACACGTACAGTGGGATTTCTCTGATGGCCACCACTCTGTGGGGGACACAGACCGAAACCTGATTCTGTGCTTGTTAGCCCTACCTAGCCTGCAGTGGTCAGTACTGGGTACTATGTTGATCCTGGCCTCCAAGCATGAAGTCTGGGGGCAGTTATCAGACTGCAGCAATCTGGGGGATCTTTGGTAGCCCACCCACGTCTCCTTATAGTTTATGTCTCTAAAATTTTCCTTAGTGGTGTGGGTATTGTTGGCTTTACCAGATAGTGATGGCTTATATCAGAAGAGAAATGGGGGAAAAAAAAAAAAGAAGACACTGAGGGAGAGAGGTAACAGTTCTTTCAGTGCAAGGTGTTTCCCACCCTATTTGACTTTCACCCTGCCAGTGCGCGGGCCAAGCCAGCACAAATCCGTACAGGAAGCGGCCTGACCTGCAAGCTCAAGCCTTGCTCCAAAGATGGAGTCCGGAGCTGTCTTCCCCGGTGGGGGGGGAGGCAGTTACAGTGTTTTGAGGAATCTCCATACTGACTTCCATATTGATTGCACGTGTTTATATTCCCACAACACTGTAGATGAGTTCTTCTTCCCCTGCAGTTATATTAGATCAGAATGCACTATCCACACTTGTTTTAGCTTACTCCCTAACATAACTGCATTTTGACATACTAGGGGTTGGGAGACCATTGTGTGAATTGTGGGTGACACCATTCAGTCCATAATGCCTTCCTAGGAGAGTAGACACAGAAGCTCTGATGTCCTAAGGAATCCCTGAATTATGTTCCTAAATAATCCCAGCACTGACAGAATTATTTCCTGTGTAGAATTATTCAACAGTACCAGTCAAGGGTCATACCAGAATACTGTCCAATAATGCAATGGGTTGGCCTTCTTGGCCTGAAACCTCCCATATATATAGGTGGGATAGATCAACCCTCCCTCTATCTATCTATCTGTCTGTCTGTCTGTCTGTCTGTCTGTCTGTCTGTCTATCCATCTGCCCATCTCCTTTTAGTAACCAAACTCTGAAATTTTCTTCCAGTGTTTCAGTAGTCAATGTATTAGTGTCTCTAATGGAACTTTCATCAAAATAAGTACTAGAAGATAAGGTGTTCTCAAATCAAAGAACTCTACAGATATTAGCATATTTTCATTTCTCAGCTTTGTAATTCATCTGGCTTAGATGGCAAGTGTGTCCCTGAAAGCTTGGATACCCATTTCCAGCACCCTAAAAGGCATCCTGGTTTTGGGTTAAAGAAGAATGGGTCCATCCACATAGGTACCATGTAAGAATTTTCCTGGTGGTCCTTCTTGAACACTACATTCATTAGGACTTTGATTTCCAGGTTCCTTGAAATGAAACGAGGCTGTGGTTTTTTGGTTTGGGTTTTTTTTTTTTTCAGTCTCTGTAGGGGAAAGAGCAAGGAGCCCGGAGACATGTCTACACTCAGAAAGGGGACTGGTCGACATTAAACTTAAAACTTGGGACTCTCTGGCCACTTGAAGTCATATGAAGTCACATAATTAAGCCTTGGTATTTTGTGATAAAATAACAACATGTATCAGTGCAGGGCCAAGCATGTGAGGGTTCTGGGCCTTACCAGCTGGCCACAGCCATGGCGCAGGAAGCTGCCATCTTCCTTCACTCCTTCCAGACCTGCAGGAGAGGAAACAGGACTCCACTATTTTCCGTAATTGTGCCCACGTGACCAATGCAAACCACATACATATTCCAATGTGAGCACCACGCGTAGCCTAAGAATTCCTTTGTCTGTTGGGCTGAGAGTTAGCGGCTGCTGTGTGTGACACACAACGCCCTCTTGACTTTGGACTTGTGAGCTGTAGTGGGTGGAACAGGAATAGGCATTTTTCTCTCCCAGAACACATGGGCTATCCTTCAATTACAGATTTGGACGGGAAACAGAAATGTATTCGGTGCTTAAGTTGTGTCATGCGTGGTCCTTTTGCTACTGCTCTCTGTCCTGCTCTTCAAATGTGTCTTGCTTCTTCAGTAGGAGTTTCCAGAAATGTGGAACTCAGAGTTCGGGGTGGGAACCCAGCTGTCACCTTCTCGCTTTCTGTCTTCATTCCTGTCACCTTCTCTCCCTGCAATGCATGTAAATGGATTTTTCTTTTCTAAAAAAGGTGTTGTACAAATAAAAGGAAATAAAGAAGAAAAAAAATCTTAAAATGCCCCCTGCAGTAGTGACGGGGAGTATTTACAGCTGGAGAGCAGGCCTCTTTCTGTCGGCGTCTGAATATATAAACTTGGTCACCCTCTGAAGAACGCATGTATCATGGTTAATAATCAGCTTTAGGCACTTCTGAGTGAGAATCACATTTTGAAGCTACAAAGGTCCCCTAACTAGCTCATGGGAAACGACCCTGCATCCCATTACATATAAAAATTCGCTGCCGAGGACCCGATGTCGGAGGTAAACCACTTCAGTCTCCACTCACTTCAAAATGCCACACGCCCTTGACTTGAACACCGGATTAATCTGCAAGGGCCAGACCAGACAGCTCTGTCTCAGCAGAAAAGAAACATGTTTGTCTGTCTCTCTCTCTCCTTTTTTCCTTAAAGAAACTTTCTCTTTGCACTTAAAAAAAAAATCCTTTCTCGTTTCCCCCCTTTTGCCTCATATTCATTATTTTCTGTCTTTAAAAAGGCTTTTATCTGGCTTTTATCTCTTCCACATGCCTGTGGCAAACACCACCTCCTCCTCCTTCCCATTTTACAAATCCGCCCAGGTACAGCTTTATCTGACTCCGCAGGCTTACGACTCTCCTATTTAAATGGCTGATGCAGAATCAAAGCCAAATGTGAAGGTCAGGGAAGCGTTTTCAGTGCAGAAGGTCTGCTGGAAACAGGCTCCCCAACGGGAGGTGGGCTCGGAGAGTGCCGGTTGAAACACTGAGCTAGAAACATGTTTGTTCCTGCTGTCAGTACGGTCGGGGGGATTGGGACTCCGCAGCTATTTATCTATAATTATTATCAGTGGTTGTACATGTTTATTGTATTTGTTATACATTATACATATTTTTATTGACAATGTTATTAGCAATGTAATTGTTACATCTATTAAAATTGATAAACAGGTCATTTGAGTTTTAATCAAAGTCCCCCAGATTTGACAGAAAAGTTAGCTTACATGGAAAGGGCTAAAGAACCTTTGTAATTCCCATAATTCTGACAGTCATCACTTATCATAATATTTCCACAGAAAACAAATTAATTCCTGATCATTGATCACTTCCTCCTGGGAATTATATTATTCAAAGTTGTCTAGACATGTGAGTCAAATGAAAACGTGGCAAATGCCAAAAAGGGTATTTAATTCTCCGTTACATTGTTTATTTTATATTTAATAGAATATTTCAGAATTGGCACATGGTAGGGACGTCTTTGATTCTCATATTCATTTGGCAGTTTGGGGCACAGTTCTGAGGTTTGTACAGCTTTGTACGGGATCCCCGTGTTCTCTGCAGACATGCGGACCAGTGCACTTGGGTGAACCCTCCTCCCAAGAGTGCCCCATGGCAGGGACACCACACAGGCAGCAAGCTCTGAGAACTGGATCTGTGATACACAGCACCCCAGACACTGGGGCAAGGCTGGATCTCAGCTCTTGCTTTCCAGGGACTCCAGGTAGTGTGGAGAGGTCCTGCCAAGTGCACCACACAGTGGAAGCTGGGTCCTGTGTGCCCTGCTGGGCAGCACCACGCTGTTCATAGTCAACCTCTCTCTCCTGTCTCACAACCTCTGCTCCAGCCCTTTGGCAAGAAGACACCTTTGTTTCCACTGTTTGGACCTCACTATGTCCTGGGCTCTGGCTCTGTCCCCACAGCCAGTTGCTGTTTGGGGTCCTGATCCTCCTCACTGACCCTCCAGGGAGAGCCTCTGGGGACTCGGAAGGGAGGTGAACCTCACTCCTCCTGCCCCATGCCTGAGCCATGGAGTCGCTGTGTGCATGGCCAGGATCATGCGTAGCCTGGGGCTGAGGGCTTCGCAGCCAGACATGCCCCTGCCGGGCTTGGCCTGGCCTCCGGGTGCTGTGGCTGTGGCCACGTCCGCCTCTGCTCACTGTGTCTCCTGCCACCTCCTCTCTGGGCACCCGAGCTTGGGCTGCAGGAACTAAAACATGTTTCCTTTAGACTCTAGCGAGTCCAACAGGAAGATGAAAAATGGCTTTTGTTTTAAATCCTCCTGTTGTGGCTGGACACATGCTGCTGAGATATGGAGTTTGGGGACTTTGTATGTAGTGGTTATGGGATTGCATTAACATGAAAAGACAGAAATCCTGTTTGAGTGTGATTTATGTAGAAGTGGCTCTGGTGTTCTTTTCTTTGGAGATTAAATAGCTTATAAAACCATTATAGGGGCACTCAGGTTAACAATGTGCTGCTCTCTGCCTTATTAGCAGCAGAATTAATAGAGACAGAGAACTTTCCCTTGACAAGGGGCTTTTCTGCCCCAGTGAGTCCTTGCAAAGCACAGCCAGCTGGGTGCAGACCAGTCCAGAGAGATGGCCACTCTCCTTGTCCTGAACGGAACTGGATGTCACCTTGGTCATGAGTAACAGCCCAGCCTTCTCTCTTAGAGACCAGCCCCGACCTGGGTGAAGCCACAGGCTGAGGTTTGGGATAAAGCCGATGCCTCGATGCCTCTCTGGGCCAAAGCCACTGGCAGTCTCCCTGGGGCCGTGCAGTGTTTCGGGAGCTCTGGCCCCTGTGTTCCCTACCAGGAAGGCCAGAGCCCCTATACTTTAGCCGCTTCATGCTTCCCATCCTTCCCCATTAGGAGGAGCAAATGGCAAAGGTTCTGGGACCCTGAACCCAAAACTAGATAGTGGCGAGACCACAGATGACCCCAGACCTCTGATCTGCAGCCTTGGCGGCATCTCACGCTGTGCCCAGCGCAGGGCCAGCTGGAGAAGGCAAACGTGCTCAGAGGTACTGGAAGCTGGCCTCTGGTCACACCACCAGGTCCCGCGGCCAACAGCACCCTCCGCACTCTCCTGAGACCCCTGCTCCAGCACGGTGTCCCGCTGCCCACCAGCCTTCGAGCCTCTGGGACGGCTTCCATTGACAGCAGCTGACCCCCTGGCCTGAGATGGCTGTGAGCATACAGCCTGCTCACTCACACTGAGGGTCGCCAATGACTTCCACAGCTCCTGAGAAGGCTGGCACTCAGCCTGTGGGCGCCTGGTGTGGATGGTGCCTAGCACTGCTATGGGCACTGGGGTCTGACCCCAGCATCCCTGGCTCTGTGCCTCCACTGTGGGTTTTCCAGAGAGACAGCACTCAGCCACGGCTGAGCGGCAGGGCCCGGGGATGCTGGTCCTCATAGATGGTGACCTAGGCCACATGAGCTGCCCCTGTGAGGCGGGTGCCCCTGGAGCAAGGCATACTCTAGCCTCTGTCCTGGCCATGGGCAGTGCCAGGCCAAGCCAACCCCTCTTCAGCATCCTCACTAGACTGCAGCAAGCGATGTACCAGCTTCTCCTTTCCTTCACATGGCTTTTGGGGAGATCCTGAATAGAATTCACCCTCTTCCTTCCAGCAGACAGCCATGCTTCTGGAAGGCAGCTGGCCGAGGGTCCTGCAGGAGATGTGGGGTGCAGGGTCCTCCTGCCATCCCAAGCAGGCTGCTGGCATCCTCTGTCCACATCTGTCCACTCTGGATGCTGGCACCCAGGCAGCACGAACTAGCCCCCAGACCCTTCCTGCTCCATGACCCTACAAACCAGGAAATGGTTCTGACACATGGCACGAAGCTGTGTGAAGTCTCCCACAGCGCATGGTGTTCTTGACCCCAAACATTCTGGATAAGGCAGAATCAGCAGGTCTTTCCCATGATGTTCCACTTCTCCAAGCTCCATCTTGAAGCTCAGTGTGGGGACTCCTTTCTCCCACCTGGTACTGCTATTTTGGGTTCAGTCCGCTCCCACTACAACCCTCCCAGTACCATCTACTAGGACCCAGTACAATCCAGTAAACGCTCTCAGTTCCCCAGAGCATGTGGGCCCTGTGAACATAAGAGATGGTGCCAACACTAAGGTTCTTGTGGCCCTGAGCATCACTCCCTGCTCCTCACACAGTATGGCCTCCAGTGCCCTGTGGGAGACACTTGTGTGTGTGAGGTTTTAACTGAAAGGATCTACCGTGCTCACTACTCACCAACACTAACGTGAGAAGAGAAAAGAACAGTGTACTAGGTGAAATAGGAGAACATGCTTGTTATACACACACACACACACACACACACACACACACACGCTTGAGTAGTCGTTTTGTTTCATTTTTGCTGTGCTGGGAATTGAAACAATGACTTGTGCAGAGTTACATCCCCAGGCTTAATGAGACAAGGTCTCCCTAACTTACTAGGTTTCTCCCTAACCCTAACTTACTAGGTTTCCAAGGACAGGTTCAAACTTGCAATCTTCCTTTTTCAACTTTCCACAGGAGCAATCCGTTGGTAAGAATTAGACATGCTGCTGAATTCTCACTGGGAGTCTATTTCCAAATATTACAGGGAGGAAAAATTCTAGCCTATGACACCTTGGTTAAGTTTAGTACTAATAGTATAAAACATCATGGAAGTACAAACTCTCATAGTAGGGCGAAAAATGCCCATGAGACCGCTTCCTCTGTTCAGTAACGTGGCTGTTGATAAACAGTTACCATTTACAGGGATAACATCTTCTTCATTATAATCAATTCGCTCATTCATTCCACTCCTTACTCAACAATTGTATCACCAGTTTTTAAAAACACGATATAGTAAAAAATAAGACCTAACCACAAAACCAAAGTGGAAAAGCAGGCAGGACAGGTGCAGGGAGACTGAGGCCAGCTCACAGGGACAAGAGCTCTGTCCTGCCTCTGGAAGCAGCCACATCAGAGATGCGAGTTATTGAAAACCAATAAATAATCCACGGGAAAATCCTGGTCTGGACACACTGTGAGGAAAATGTTAATATGTTTTCAAACATTCAATAACATAGTATAATAAGACACTTCTTCTTTTTCTATCAGAGTGTCCCAGAATTAAGAAAAAAGTTGTATTTGTAGGAAAATAAGATAATTTAAAGAAAAATGAAGAAAGATGAGTAATCTCTTCCTGTCGGTCCTTTGTTTCCCATATGGCTGAAGTGGCTGTATGTTTCTATTCACATCTGGATTCTATCTTCTACATCAAAGGCAATGTTCTAGCAAGCATGCATACAAGCACAGAGGGAATTACAGGTACACATACACACAGAACCTGACTTACAATTTTTGATAATATGTGGACAATATCCTTCTAGCTCCATAGGTGCTATTAGTCATATGTTGCCACAAAAAGCTGTGGAATGAGCACCCAAAATGCTTAAGGCGCATATGATAAGAAATGCTTATTGCTGCCACACCTGGGATGCTTGGCTGTGTAGTCCTGCGCATCTCGCCTGGGCTCACTGACTTTTTCCAGGTGACCTGGGATGACTTGGGCCGGGGAAAGGGGTGACTCACCTCTCCTGTTTCTGGCACTTGTCCTCCAGCAGCCTGGCCGGGGAGAGCTCCTATAGTGATGACAGAGCCACCAGAAAGGACAGACAAATACCATCATGTACATTTCATAAGTCATGGACATATGTTTTTGTGTGATACAATTCCAAAAGCGAAAATATTGGATCCAGCATTTCATTAGGTCTACAAATTTTATTAGCCATCTCCAGTCAAACGTGTGCACTGATTCATACTTATGTCAGACATGTAGAGCACGTGTCACCTGTATCTTTGTCAGATGAGGTGCAGAGATTTTTAGAGTTGCTTATATAATGGCTAAAAATCTAGTTATTGAATTTCCAATTTGTTTTAATGTATAAGAAAAACAAAAGACATACTTTCCCTCGCAACAAGAAAAAGCTACACAAATTTAAAGCAATGACCCTCTTTGACCCAATCTACAGCTGGGTTTGCAGGGTAAAGTGTCACCTGTGATCTGGAGAGACAAGCACAGGTAGAAACTCCCTTCTGAGAGCTCCTGAGCTGACGTAGAAGTGACTGGAGCCAAAGAAGCTGAAACCATAAACTACATAATACCAAAAACAACACGTCCAGCTTTCAACCAAAAACCACAAACAAAATGCAATGAAGAAACGCAATCTGTAGAGACAAAGTAAATCAGATTCAGAAATGATACAGATATTGGAAATAGTAAGCAGGGAATTTGAAATAACTAAAATTAAAACATGTGATGAAATAAAATCAGATGGGCAGCATAAACAGAGAGATTGAAATGCTAGTAAAGGACAAAAATGTGAGAAATGAAAAGTGAAGTCAGAGAATTGAGGAAAGTCTTTGATGGGCTTATCACTGATAAAACAGCCCAAGAAAGAATGAGTGGCCTAAATGATAGGTCAAGAGCTACTTCCTAAACCTGAATAAAAGGAGGAAAAGGGGATAAAGAAATAAAACAGACCAGAACATTCCAGAATTCTGGGACAATATAAACACACACACCCACACCCCCCCACACACGTGTCAAACACCAAAAGGAGAAGCAAGACAGAATGGAGTCAATGAAATATTTGAAGTAAATAGGCCAGTAAATTTTTAAATTCTTGATAGACCCGAAACTCCAAATACATAAACCTTGAGAACACTAAGCATAATAAATAATTATACACACAAACATACACACTGAAGCCCATTATATTAGAACTGCAGAAAATCAAAGACAAAGAGAAAATATTGAAATTATCCAAAAGGAAAAAATATTCAACTTAGAAACAGATCAGAAATGCAACAGACTTTTCATCTGAAATCATGAAAGCAAGAAGACAGTGGGATATGACGTTTAGTGTTGAAAAACAACACCCAGCCCAACGTTTGCATTTAAGGAAATCAGCCTTCAAAAGTGAAGTGAATATACAAATTCAAGGAATGTGCTGCCTTTCATGAAATATTACAAGAAGTTCTCTACAGAGAAAGAAGATGATTAAAGTGAGAATTTGAACTTGCTATAGAAAAACAAAGTTCTAGAAAAGGAATAAATGAAGGTAAAGTAAAATATTTTAATTTTGTTTCTCTTATTGACTTCATCTCTTCTTTAAGGTACAATTGTCTAGGGTGCTCAAAGCGCATGAATAAAAGTGAGAGAATGACAGTACTCTCACAAGG
Organism: Hystrix cristata; assembly: GCA_004026905.1. Lineage (NCBI taxonomy): Eukaryota > Metazoa > Chordata > Mammalia > Rodentia > Hystricidae > Hystrix > Hystrix cristata. The sequence goes on from PVJO010029643.1 coordinate 9,374, forward strand.
GAAGGAGGGAGAAGTTGGAGAGATGGATGGCAAGGAGATGTAGACAAATGCGAAGGGTACCGTGGACTTTGACTACGTAAAAATGCACATTGGAGACTCTAGGTCATTAACTAAGAATACTATTTTAAAAAGAAAAAGAACCAGGTGTGATGGTATATGCCTATAATCCCAGCACTTGGGAGGCTGAGGCAGGATTGCCACAAGTTTGACGTCAGCCTGGGCTACATACTGAATTCAAGACCAGCCTGAAATACATAGCGAGACCCTGTCTCAAAAAGAAAAAAAAAAAGAATTAAGAAGACTTAGAGTTGATATGGTAAGAGAGAGATAAGTTAGACTCATAGAAATGCTTTAATAAAACTAGAGAAGGCAGAAAAAATGGGGAAAGAAAGAAGCAAAGAACAAATATAACAGATGAAAATAATTACAGATGTGGTAGAATCAATCTATCTATATTGATCACCACTTTAAATGTGAATGGTCTAAATAGATGAATTCAAAGACAGAGATTGTCAGAATGGATCCAAAAATAAAAACTATATTTTGAATATAAGAATCGTGTTTAAAAAAAAGAATCATGTTTAAAAATAAATATACAGAAATTAAAATCAGGAGGGAGAGAGACGTGTTAGGTTATCACTAATCAAAAGAAAGTTGAGTAGCAGCTATGTTAGTTTCAGATAAAGAAGACTTCAAATGACAGAAATTTAATAAGGATAAAGCCAAGAAAAAAACTCGGAGAAGAAAAACATTACCAATACCAGGTATACAAGTGAGGTCATTCCTATCGATACTTCAGACATTAAATAAATTAAAGGAATACTAAGTTTCATTTTTTGCCCACAGGTTTGACAGCTTAGATGAACCCTCTCACCACTCTCGCATATTGCCTCTTTAACAACTGAGGTGCTGCTCACTAGTGCACACACACAGAAGAAAAAGGAAAAACAAAACTGTTCTTATTTACAGGTGCCATGATTATCTATGTATAAAATTTCAAAACTCTGCACCACCACCAACAAACGTTCCTGGAACTACTAAACAAGTACGGCACGTGGGCAAAGTCACCATACAAAATCCAATTGTTTTTCTGTATGCCAGCAGGGAGCACCTGGAATAGCTGTAGCATTTATGACAGCATACGTAAATAGATGGACATAAAACTACAAACTATCTTTGTGAAAAGCTCCACAACATGGATGAAATAAAGCAAAGAATTCATAAATAAACAGAGAGCACTTCCATGCTCATGAACGGGAAGATTCAGTAGTGTTAGGATATCAGTTCTGCTGAGCTTACTGATCTATAGATTTAATTTCAACACCATTCCAATAAAAATCCCAGGAAGCTACTTTGTAGATATCGACAGACTCATTGTAGAGTTTGTATGGAAAGGAGATGAAACTCGTAACCGCCAGCACAATCCTGGAGAAACAAAAAATGTGCGATATTTTTATCACCCACACTGCCTGATCCTAAGTCTTACTCCAAAGCATCACGGAGACAATCTTGTGTTGGGGAAAGAATAGACAGACAGATCCATGGAACACGGAGAGTCAAGTAACAGATGTATTCACACAGATAGGTCAAACTGGCTTTTGTTATAGGCACAAAACCAATTCAACAGAAAAAGGATAGTCTTTTCTCTAATTGATGTTAGTACAACGAGACATCACTATGCAAAAAAAAAAAAAAAACAGATCAAGGATTTTAGACATTCTATAAAAATTAGCTCAAAGTGATTTATAAACTTGTGTAATATATAAAATATAATACTGCTAGAGGAAAAGAAATGAGAAAATTTATATTATCGAGAGCTTGATGAATGTTTAAGTGCAAATCAAAAGCACAATCCATGAAAGAAAAAGAATAAGTTGGACTCTATTAAAATAAAAAAAATTCTATTCTACAAACGACGCTTTTGAATAGGCTGGATGGAATGTTGGTAAGACATTTATCTGATGAAGAACTTGTATCCAAAACTTAGGTAGACCACTTAAGACTCAACATTAAAAAACAATTAAAATAAGCATTATATAGAAACAAAAACCTCATCAGAAAAGATACACAAATGGAAAATAAGCAGTGAGGATGTAGAGCAAGAGGAATTTTTGTTTATTGCTGGTGGGAATACAAAATTATATCTCCACACCGGAAGACCGCTGGGCAGCTTCCTACAAAGTTAAATGTGTTGTCGCCACACACAACAGCCGTCACACTCCTAAGTCTTGAGCCAAGTGATTTGAAAACCTAAATGTGAATATTTGTATCTTAGCAGCTTTATAAATTAATCGTCAGAACCCAGGAACAGTAAGATGTTTGTCTTTCAGCGGACGTATGAAAAAAAGGATTGCAACGAACACGTATTAATAAAAAAATAACTTCCCACTATCATACTTATCACATGCTTTTCCTATTTGTTTTGTTTAATGCTTGGGAATACCAGGATTACAGTCTAATTTGCTTAGTATTGTATGCCCAGTGTCTGACATGCAGCCAGTACATATTTTTGAATTCAATATTTGTTGAATTAATGGATGACTGGTTAAATGAAGTCTTTGAATCATCAAAAAAAAAAAAAAGGAATACTGACAGCAATAAAAGTAAGGTATAAAGAACTGTAAAGACATGGGTTATTTTAAGATTCACATAGATTACTAAAAAAAGATGTCTGAAAATACTACATATTATAAGATTCCTTTATATTCTATAAAAAGTGATTACACAAATTAGAGGTCATGAACAGATCCTTGGTTTTCGGAATTTGCAGCGTGGTGGGTTACACAGGTGGAGCATAGCAGTTTTTCAACAAATTAAATATATTTTCTGTGTGATACTGTAATGGTGGATGTGTGACGTCACACATTTGTCAACTTCACAGCACAAAGATTGAAGCATGAGCCATGCAAATTTAAAAGAATCATTTAGGAAGTAACAGCACATGAGTGTAAAAATAAGAACAGCTCTAAATGATCTGAGAGTACTAGGAATGTATGCAGCAACTCCACTAGTGTGGACAGGGCAAAGGTGTTGGGCTAAGCAGCCTTCCAAATAGGTGGCCATTGTGAGGCTAATTAAGATAAAGCCCAGCCCTGTATATAAGCAACATGTTCGAGTTGATAGATTTCCCCATGGGGCTACAGGTAGATTCTGAAACTACTATACTTGTCTACTGGGAATGCCCAATTAAATAAATGGGTTGCAATCATGAGACCCAAGTTTATAGTTGCTGGAGGCCACAGACGTGAAAAGGGCAAAAAAATCAGTGTAGCGATAGAGTAAGAGCTGGATTCCTCAGTATGAACCGTACTCAAATAATATAGACACAGAGGGCTGCTGAGGAATTTGTGGAAGAGCATACATTGCCGGGGTTAGTACACACACACACACACACACACACACACACACACACACACACACATCTCTTCCTTCTGCTTGGAGGACTAGAAACAACCACTTCTCTAATAATACCCCCACCTCACCCTAGACTCGTATCTTCTTACACCATTCTGCAATAAAAGGATCAGAAATCCTTAGAGAAACATTTGACTTATTTTAAGACTGTGGCAGGGAATATTCAAGATGAACCTGAGCATCTTGTAGTATCAGGAAGAAGCTCACAGTACACACACACACACACACACGCCCGCATACAGAATATAAGGTTGTGCAGAAGGGTCACTGGACCTGAGTGAAAAAATTAACGATAGCCAGAGTCATTTCATTTAAAAAACACACAAAAATGGTATTGGATTGTATTCCAAAGTATAAAAAGAGCATCTGCGATCCCGAACTCATGCAAGTGATTGTATATATAGATGAGAGAAATCGACAGTCTCTTTGAAAGAAGAATTCCCAATAATTAACATAGATGCTCTGCACTCACGCCGACAGAGCTGACTCACTTCTTCAGCGCAGGCGTGGGCAACAACCTCCGACCGAAGATTTCCGCCACAGAATCGCGCAACACACGGGGAAGCAGCAGGGGAAGCTCAGCCCGCCGAGCGCAGCACCTTCTACAGTGGAAGGAAGCGGTAGCGTGTGCCGCCAGGACCGCGGGATGAGGCGGACCAGCCTCTGTGCCAGAGCCCAGCCAGGCCCGAGACTAGCACCGGGCAGATCCCAGGGAGAGCGCAAGGCTTGAACCTGTGCTGCTGACAGCTGTCAGGGGCCAGGAAAGTCTGAGAGGGCACGCTGGTCTGGGGTCTGGGGTGCTGGACGGGAGAGACCCGCCGAGGAGAGGTCCAGGTGCTCTGTGTTGCTGTGGACTTCAGGTGGTCAGCATGCGTCGGGGCTGGTTCCTCAACCGGGGCACAAACTGCCCACTGGAGTGAGATGCAAATTATAAAGAAGAGCAAACGCGCGTGAGTGGGAGATTTTTGTTCTATTTGGGTAGTTTTTCTATAAATCTAAAACTATTTTTTAAAAAACATATATTTGAAAAATCCAATTGTTGGTTCCATGTTTCTGGGAAAGTTTGTGCGCTGATGATGGGCCAGCAGCTTGAGAGAGCAGGGAGCCACATCAGGGCTGTGGTGTGGGGGAGGGGCTCAGAGGCTGCGGGGCTGAACCCTGAATTTCCAAAAGCTGGAGCGTGGTGCCACCTTTAGGAGCATCCTCGTTCTCCTTGCCTCCCTGCCACCATGAGGTGGAGAGGCCTCCTCAGCCACACACACCCACTGTGATGTGCTGGGTTGCCACAGGACCCAAGCAAAGGGACCAGGAAACCATGGATGAAATCCCCAAAACTGTGAGGCAAAAACCACTTTCCTCCTTCTAAACTGATTTATCTCAGAGATTTTGTCACAGTGGTGAAAAGCTGGCTCACACAGAGGTCTCACAGTCACCTGCTACCAAGTTTACCTTGACAGGCATCCTTGTTCGGTTGGGATTAGTAGTCACAAGCAGCTAGGAGTTAAAGTTACTTGACGCCGATGGAATCCCTCTTGTCCTGGGGTAGGAAAATCTCTGTGTAGCTAAACCAGAGAAGCAGAACCTGGCCTCAAGACAGCCACACTCAAGACTTTGGAGGAGAAGTGCAGCAGAGAAGATAACTGGACAAGGACAGTGGGCCGAGAGCAGCAGCCTCAGGGCCCTGGCTGGCTGGAGGTTCTCAGAGGGTGGCGCCCCCTTCCTGCTGCAGAGAGCTTTTGGAAATGGCAGCTCAGACCAGCTGAACTCTTCACCCACAAAACACTGGTTTATTTAAACCCAATTACTTCCAAGACACAGGCCACTGGTTTCTAAACAGGAGCCCCTCATCTACTGTAATAAGTTTTCTGCCAAAACTCAGCATGAGTTTTGTTTTCTTTAAAAACTACCATTTCCATATAATTGGATTAACCCAGCATGCGACTGGCCAGATGTCGGATCTTCTTAGAGTAAGTGAATCCCTCAAGTGACCTGAGGCCTCTCCTACTATTCTGGGAGCTCAGAGTGAGCTGTTAGCTAGAACCACCTTCCAGGCCCTTAAGAAGTCCCAACTGTTGGTGGGGAAAAGACACCGAGAGCTCAATTAAGTTTCAGATGTTTAAATGGCCATGGTCAGAGACCAAGACGTGATTATGAATTGCCAGCAACGACCTTCAATTTGGCTGAGACGTGCAAAAGGACGATATTATTATATTTATTTGAGCTCTCAACTCTCTGTTTTAAAATATTTCAACTGCTATGGAGCCAGCTGATTCCCTTCTCTGGCATCATCCATTTCTCCCCAAGGGCACAAATTAGAGCTACACAGGCATTCAGGAAACCCTTCCAAAGGAGTGTTGTGAGCAAGTGATGCCCTGATACTGGGATCACATAAGACCTGTGAACGCCCATTGCAGAGGGAGGGCAAAGATGGGTGAAAACGGAAGAAGCACTCCTAGGAGTCAGGGGCGGGGCTGAGGAATGTAGTGGAGGAAGGGACAGTGGAATGGTTGACTTCTGACCAGAAAAGTTGTCTTCCATTTGGAGCTGGAGGTGCCTATTGGCTGTACAATATTTGTGGGTTTATGTGCAATGAAATTATTTTAAGCCTTTAGGTCTTTGAAAACCAAATCCAGATTTTTGCCAGAAGCTGTGAGTGGCATGTACTTTTTTTATTTTTGTTAGTACTTGTTTGTATTACATAACGTTTACATTCCTTGTGGACTTGGTACACATATATAACACATTTTAATTCCTTTTTTCATTCCCTGTCTCTCCCTTCCCTTCTTCTTGCTCCATCTCTTCATTCCCTTACCCTTTGAGAAAGATCCGTCTCCCCGCTTCCCATTATCTGTCTTTTATTTTTCTCTTTATTTATAAATTGGGTTTTTCATACAAGAGAGACCACACAATTCTGGGGCATGGCAATCGGAAATTGTTCCTGGATGTGAGCAGAAGAGGCCTCCATGGACATTTTCCAAAAGACCCGCAGCCCTTGCTGGGAACTTCTTTTCCTAAATGTTTAAACTATTATGTGCTTCTACAAGCCACTTTGGGGCCACTCACAAGCCTCCTAGCAGGGCTGGCGACCTTGCCGAGCTCAAGAGCCCATGCACAGACTTAGAGACCCTTGCTTGAGGGTGAAATGGGTGACCTTCCCTCCTGAGGGTGACTTCCACACGGCTGTCTATCTCTTTCCAAGCATGGCTACATTTTTAGGGGGTGTAATCTTTAGGATGGCCCTGCAATAACTGGGTTTGGCTCCTCTTGCCAAGTGCCCTCTCGTGTGGTCATCTTCAAGCCCTGCCCATTGGAGGCTCCACTGCAGGGTCCTTCCTCACTCCTTCTGGTCCTCTGTGGTGTGATGCTATTGCAGGATGCCCCCGACTGTGGGCTTTCCGGTGGTCAGAAACGCATTCTTCAGCCCGACACCGTGGCACATGCCTGTACATTCAGCACTCTGAGAGCCTGAAGCTGTAGGATCACGAGTTTGAGCCCAGCCCGGCCAATCCCCAGTAACACACACATGCACAGGCACACTAATGTATTTCTTATGGGTGTGGGACCTGGGGTATCCGCAATTGAGGGGCTGGAATTGGGTGAGGGCTTCTGGCTACAATGTCGCATGGCAGAAGACAGAAGGACAAAGAGAGAATCTATCTAGAAAGCTCCAGAAAACCCTCTGTAAAGGCAGTAAAGCCTCCATGGCACAATCCCCTCCAAAAGCCCCACTACCCAGCACTGTCACCAAGGCAACT
>PVJO010029644.1:0-16537 GCA_004026905.1 Hystrix cristata
GAGATGAAGACCAGAGCTCCCCCAAAGCAAACAGCAGCCACCCCCGACAACAGCAAGGCCTGAGCTCCTTCTGTGACGAGAACAGCTGAGTTCCCTTCTGGAGAACCAGCCAGAGCAGAGCTTCTCCCGGGAAACAGCTGGCCCCTGTTTTCTGCTCCCGTTCCCTTTTTTGTTGTGTCGGCAATAATCCTCAGGTGGATCTGCTATGCACGGAACCACATCAACTCAGTCCAGCTGGGTGTTACTGCTCAAGTTGACCACATCAGTTCACCACAATCCACCCATGGTCAACTTGATAATCCACATGCTTCTTTAAACCATAGTCTCCAGTGGCAGATTTGTAAAGAGTTAACATATCTTGGTCTATTCACATTTATATTAACAATACAATTCTTAGTGCACTCAGTCCCACATCAGAACCAAATATTCAAAGGAGCCCCAAAACTGATTACATACAGGTGTCCAAAATTTACAACTATATGCACAAATCTACAACTCCATTCTGTCTCTCTTGCTTGTTCTAAAACAAATAGTTTACAAAGCACAATATACCAATACAGTGCATCCACATTAAAAAATATGGTTTCAAACTTTTTGGTTTCCATAAACTTTAACAGAGCATGGCAGCAGTAAGAGAAACCCCCAAAGTATCTCCTATACCCCAAATACACTCTTCCCCTCTGGTAAAAGGCCTCGGGTCATTTTTCCATTGTCCTGTTTCTTCTCCACAACCATGCTCTCCTCTGTTCATACTTGAAATCCACAGCTCTCCTCTGGCCAAATGCTCCAGGTAATTCTGCTCCTTCTCCACTCTTGCTTTCCAACATAGATCTGGCCAAAACCCCTCAATAGCAACAGTTCCACGTCCCAACACAGTCTGCACTGAAGTTTTTCTGCCGCCAAGGCAATATTTCCAAATGCAAGCAAAATGCAGACCAACCTCTGCCAAAGCACACATACACCGCCTAGAATCCAGTCTTTCTCAACAGAGGCCTCCCAAGCCTCATCCTAACCGGCAGCACTTCCAGCAGTTATTCTGGTTTTCTGGGCTCTGACCAGAGTCTCCCATCTAATAAGTTTAGAGTGTTCCAGGGCTGCCTCTTGTGCTGGTCTCTCAAATCCTTTCCAAATTAATTTCAAAGTCTCCTAAGCCACATGGCCAGGCAACCTCACAGCAAGGACCCCACTTCTCTGGTACCAATTTTTGTATTAGTTACCTTTCTAGAGTCAATGGTTGGCAAGAGAGGAGATCTAACACAGGACAGTTACACATTATAATATTCACACACACAAGCTAAATGCAGAAAGAGTGTAGAACGTCTATCTACGCAGTGGAGACACGAAAGATTCAATCAAGCAATGTCTCATGTAAGTGCATGCCTGTACTAAAAGGCTGAAGAAATCTATATTGGAACCAGGATACAACACTCACAGCGGAGATGAAGACCAGTGCTCCCCCAAAGTGAACAGCAGCCACCCCCGACAACAGCAAGGCCTGAGCTCCTTCTGTGACAAGAACGGCCGAGTTCCCTTCTGGAGAACCAGCCACTACGGAGCTTCTCCTGGAAAACAGCTGACCACTATCTTCTGCTCCTGTTCTCTGTGTTGCATTCGCAACAATCCTCAGGTGGATCCTCTACCCACAGAACCACACTGACTCAGTTCAGCTGGGCGTTCCTGCTCAAGTTGACCACAGTATGTCCACCACACACGATGTATGCCAAATATGATCACGTTAACGAGTATATAAGTACAAAAATCATTAACAAAATACTTTATGTTCTTTTTCTCATATGAAACCATCCAAACCTGGGGTGCATTTTACATATACAGCACATCTCATTTGGGACCAGCCACATTTTAGGTGCTCACTATGTGGCCAGTGGCCACCATATTGAATAGCGCCATTCTAGACTAGACTCTTCCCTGTTCTGATTCTATGTTCACCAAGCAAACTGGCTAAGAATCTGGCTTGGTGCCTCCCCTCCTTGGAGTGCCTTCAGTGGAGATCTTGCCTGGCCACACCCCTGTCACAACATATCAGAGTCTCTGTAGTAGAACATAGTGTGATTTCTCGTCCTTATGGTTTTGATGCTCAGGGGCTGTAAGCACCAGACAAACAAGACAGAATGCTCAGGTGCATGAGCCTGTTTCTGACCTGGTCCAGAACTCAGAAGGCTCACTGGCATATCTATGCCTTCTTTTTCCACACCTGGGCATGCCTCCTGCAGAGTAGAACTCCTAATACTTTGGATGATAGTCAAAATGTGTAACAGCTGCTCACACGGAAAGGCCCAACCAGCCGGAACAACTGCTGTGGGAGTAGGTTCCTGGAGGCTTCTATTTGCACCAGGTAATACTGCTAGGGAGAAAGTGGGGACTAGATGGCAGTGGGCACCTGGGGTCTTAGGGAAGCAGCTGGCCTCCAATCACATGGATGGATTTCCATATTAATCACTGGTGAGGCCATACTAGGTCTTAACAACTGAGTGTCATCCATGCCTGGTCCACGCAGGAACCTCCACTGGAGTATGCACTGCACTACTCCCTATGCATCGTTTAGCAGAGACATGTGTACATGCTACTTTGGATAGCCAGGCTTCCCTACTCGCCTTCCCAAGACAGTGGGGAAGATCTCCAGCCCAGGATCTTCCTAGGCAGCCAGCCCCTTCCCTCCAGACCCTCAGGCCCCTTGCCCATCCACTGCTCGGCACAGCACCTATCTCCATCCCTGGCACGGTGAGTCTTTGTGCTGCCAGGCAGACTGCTATTAAAACATCAGCAGGGTGGCCTCTGCAAAGGTCAGCCATCTAGGGAGCTCCTGGCAGCTGCTTGTTTGTTTATGGGAACATTATCTGGGACGGGCTGTTTATTTACATCCATTGAAAGGCTGAACAATAAATATCGTCTCCCAGTAGCAGGCAGATGCTTGCACTAGAGCGTTCTGGCTGCCGCCTTGCTTGGAATAATCTCCCTAATGAGCAAACAGTGCTATTCATCTCTAAAGACACAGGCCACCCCTAGGCTCCCCCTTCCTCTCCCTGCACATTTCCCCAAACTTCCCCATTCAGGGCTACACCTTGGAGTTTTCTGCCTAGGTAACAAAGGCAACAGTGGGTCTTTTCTGGAAGGCAGGAAAATGGAACTGGAACTGGGGGTTCAGGAGGAGCAGATTGAACCTGGAGCCATGTCTCAGAGCTGCTCTGAAGTCTCCATCTAGAAACTCCATGTGGAGGTATGCGACCAACCTGCTGGTGGAGAGGACGGGAAGATGTGCGGGCCTCCATCACAGCCTGTGTACTGGGGCTTGTGGAGAGGTACGACCACATTTGAGAAGGCCAGAGCTGCAGTCAGCCCCCCAAATGCCCAGAACGTGAAAGGACTGCCGCACCACGAGATGCAAAGCAGTCTGCAAAGTGAAGGCTTTGTGAGGACAGGCAGGGCTGTGTGAGGTGCCCGAGGAGGGAGATGAGGGACCCGGGCTTGGGGCCTCTGCTCAGAAGCCTTGAGTGTGTGACTTCAGCTGGCCTAGCTGTGCTGTCCTTGAGCTGCTTCCCACTGAGGCAGAAGTAATGACGGAAAATGAGCACTGGAATCTGCACCCTGGAACACCACTGGCCATGATGCTGCTGTCAGGAGGAGACACCTAACGGGCTATTAGGGCCCTCAGTGTGTGGCTTGCTCACTTGTTCCCCAAAAGTTCCATGTAATGTAGCCCTGGTCCTTCTCCCCCAGCATCTGGGCACATGGGCTAAAGAAAGAGGTGACAGGAGGAATTAGCACACCATAGGATGCTGGAATAAGGCACACAGTAGGTGCTCATTCATTGAATGATCTGAGAAGTGAACTTTGGATTTAAGTTACAGTGGTTGGACGCATAAGACACACAGACACACTAACAAACACGTACATGCACACAGAGGAGTACACATATATGCACGTGTTCTCTCCCACTGTCTCTGAAGATGAACTTTCCCTGTGTAAGTTTATGGTAAACTGTGGGGGGGGGGCAGGCAACTCAAGTTCAGCTGGGAAGCGGGGGAACTGGGAAGGAGGTGACAGATTGGCAGGAAGACAAGCAATATGAGATTAGGGCTGAGCATCTTAGCCACTGGCTGGCTGAGGGGATAGGGGCTCCTTCACTCTCTGTACCCCCGTGGTGAGTTGCCTAGTTTGTAACGTAGTGGATGAAATGACCTTGAGTTCCCATCAGACTCTGAGGGGCTGCAAGTGCACCCTTGCTGAGGGGTCTCTCATGTTCCCAGGCACTTACTCACTGCCAGTATCCCCATGACCATAAACCAAAGGCATGTGAGAATAAAACTTCCCTCGATGTCACTTTGGATTTCCCCAGGGCTTTCGATTTTAAAATCATCTCCTGCTATCCCCTGGCACTTCCCGTCTTTCTCTGCTCCTCATTTTTCTTTTCTCATAGCACCTATCACCATCCAACACACTCTATAAGGCTTGCGTTTGTTATAGTTATTGTGTGTTCTTCTCACAAGAATGGAAACTCTACAAGCCAGAAATCCTTACTAAAGGATGTATCTCAAAATCTTGAACCATAGAATGGAGTAGGTACTCATATATTTGTTAAATGAATGAATGAATGAATGAATGAATGAATGAAAGTGAATGAGAATATCCAGAGTACTCACTGGCATCTCTATTCATCCTCATAATGCAGGGTTTCCTTATTTTACAGCGATGGACCCAAACCTGTTTCACTGTCAATATGAACTCTGCGGTGTGCTGTGACCACCTTCCAGCCTTGACTCCTGGGCTTGGTAGGAAGTACTAGACCTGCTTCTGTGTTCATGCTGCTTGAGCTGCCCCAGAAGAGCACAATGAAGACGCTTTGTTTTTATTTGCTGATTCTAGCCAGGAGAAAGAGGATGCTAAAGGAACATCAAGACTGTAAATAGCAATTAATTAGACAGGCATTGCATGCGCACAAATCTTGGGCCGTGTTACCAAACACTGCTGGGACAATCGGTCCCTCTGGGTCTCCTATTACACACATTCTCAAAGCTGGATGATGATTTCTAGGCAGCCTTGAAGGCTTCTTGCCATGTATTGTTCAAATTGATGAAACTGGGGACAGCTGCCTAACCGACCCCACCTTCTTGAGGGATGACACAAAGAACAAGCTACAACTCCAGAAGACAGAGATGCTGGAGAAATAAAAAGACAAGTCAACATGGTTGACATGAAGCAAGGGCCAGCTAAAGGTTCTGAATCACGTAGTTCAATGGCAGAATATTTCAGAAGCACTCATCAGATTGCGCCTGTCCCAGAGACACACTGGGAGACAGTGTGCTAGAGTTACAGGTTTGAAATTTGGGTGTGTCAACCTCAAAGTTCAGCCTTGTGCCTTGAGCCACAACTTATCTGAGTAACTCATACCTAGAAACCTTGGTTGGGCATTTCTCATGTTCTGGCCGGGAAGGAGCCTGGACAGACAGCTCCCGCTTCGGGGAAACAAGTACAAATGAATAGACAGTTAATTCACCACCTGCCACGCGCCAGGTACCACGCCATGTGCATTGCACGCATCAGCTCCTTCTGGAGCCTGGCAGATGGACAGGGCTCATCCACACTACCAAAGATCAGAGTCCTGAGATGGATGCACAGGCAGACTGTGAGTGACTGAGCCCACAGTAAGACAGTGGAAATCCCCATGCTGACCTTTAGATTGTGTGACCTGAGGCAATCTACTGAACTTTTCTAAGCATTGTTTTGCTCATATGAAGCTTAGGAATAATACTAACAATACTTCATTATTATTGTATAAATACGATACTATCCCAAGCACGTAAAATTCTTAGCAGAGTGAGGGGTTAAGAGTTGAGTTTCAATAAATGTTACAATTACTACTCTGCAGTTACCACTATTCAAATGAATTAATTTCCATGATCCCTGTCCATCCCCACTGGGAACTATAGTAAGAGAAGTTAGCTGGGCATGGCGGCACATGCCTTTAATCCCAGCACTCTGGGAGGCTGAGGCAGGAGGATAAAAAGTTTGAGCCCAGGTTGGGCAATCTATGGCTTAGTGAGACATTGTCTCAAAAAAAAAAAAATTAAAAGGGAGTGGGGATGTAGCTCAGTACGAAAGCCCTGGGTTCAATTCACGACCCTGCAAAGAAAGAAAGAACATCTGGATGCAACACCTAGACGGCAAGCCCGGAATGACAGAGCCCAGAATCAGGCTGCCCGGACTGGTGAGGAAAGCAGGGTCCATTTCACAGTGGGACTGTGGCCCAACATAGATCAGCACAGAGCCTTGGGTGGCAAATCAGGACCTCGTTCCTCTTCCACACGTCTCTTTCTGTAACTTCCCCAAGCCACTCTCGTTCCTGCCCTCCCCTCCACAGGGAAGTACTCTTCTCCCACACAATGGCACCCAGGACTAAATGGGTTACTGTGGGAAAGACACTCCAACATCTTGCACGGAAGTGTGCTGTGAAAGCGAGGGCAGCTCCTGGTCAGCCCTTCACTTACGCAGGGCATCCAGAGCAGCCCGGGGAGGAAACCCCTGTCTAGTGGGAGGCCCTGGGAAAACCAAAGCAGTCGGAAGTCTGGCACTGCAAGGACCCTTACCTGAGCTGCCTCAGTGCTTTAGGGACTCTGAAGTGGCCAGGTCCTAACTCAGGAGAGGGAAGCTTCTAGCTGGGCAGAGACGCAGTAATGAAGTAATGACAGGAAGAGGAAAGAGCGCCTTTCTAGGTTGCATCCCACAGCACCGCACCCTCCCCCGCCCCGCTCCTTCTCATCCCACATTTCACCAGTCAGCACTTGCTTCTGAGCCTGCACTCTCTAAGCCCAACCCCCATCCTGGCCAGGGGTCATGGCTGCTGTCTCCCAGCGGCTTTCACATCCTTGCCCCATATTTCTACCTTCAGACCATCCTTTATGTGCTGTCACTGTCCACTAGAGGGGCTCCCCATCAGAGCTGAGCTCCCCTCTGACCCTCCTCCGCTGCAGGCTGATCCCTCCTCCATCAGCCCTATATCCACAGGCCACTGCCCACCCAGGGCACTGCAGCCCGTCCTCCCGGGACTCAGCACCCATCACACAGTCATGCTCAGAATGTCTTGCCCTCCTCCCTCTCCTGCAATTTTCTCTCTGCGTCTTTTCAGCTAGCCCGCGTCCACAAGCACCTCTGACGCTGGCCCCGGTGACTCCTGGGACTCCTGGGAGGTCACTCTCTACAATACCTGCCTGTGCTGTCACCTCCCCAGGAGGTGTCCACTTACGCTGCATGCAGTCGCTTGAAGATGAAGCCTCTTGTTCCTTCCTTGCTTGGAGCGTGTTTGGTTTCTGCCACCAGAGGGTCAACATCTGGAGGGCAGGGCTGTGTCAGGGACGTAAGAACAGACTATGGAGCCTGCCCAACCCCACTCCTGCTCTGTCCGGTACTGACATTTGTCACCTCAGGCCGGCTGGGTCAGGTTTGTTTGGTGTCCTCAGTGGAAATACGGTGCTTAGAATCCCCAGTTCGGAACTACCCACGGGGATCTCATCAGGAAGGAAATGCTCTTGGTCAAGTGCCTGGCACTTACTAGTAGCAATTACACATTTGTGAGGGTTGCTTAGTTAATAGGTAGTGAGCTTGGTTAGTTAGAATGAAGACAAAAATAAGAAAATGGGATGATGATGGTAATGTAGAATGGCACCGCTCCTCAGCAAGGCCCACAACATCTCTGTGAACACCGGCTGCTTAATAGATGCTTACTAAAGGAACAAATAAATGTGTGAGCTCCATTCACAATGGGAAAAGGACAAAAGGACCCCAGTGTCCTCAACCTCAGATACTCTCCGAAGCTCACCGACCCTTGATGTCTTGCATTAAGGGACCCACAGTCGCCCTTCTCACACCAATGGTAGTGGAAGCAGCCAGCCCTAGATGGCTCCCATCTGCAGACACTGTTCCGAGTTGTCTGTGGGAGGTGCCAGGGGACCAACCACTGCTCAGCCCCTAAGCATCATTTGCCAATTTCCTTCACAAATAAACATCCCAGGGAGCATCAGACAAGTGTGTGTTGCCTCAACATCTGCTCTTGCCAATGAGCTCTGCTTATGTCCTTTCCCTGTAGCCTCATCAAGCTGCTGGGGCATCAGCCTTTTGTGGAGCTGAGACTTCCATCTGGGGGTAGCTGTGTGTGTCTGTGTACAGCAAGGAGCAACCTCTGTTTGTTCAGTGCAAAGGGTGGAGGTGCCGGCTTCCGTGATGGTGGAGAACACAGCTCCAAGCAAGGATAAGGAGCCTCCTTCCTTCAGTACTTATCCTAAGGACCATGGACACCCCTACCCTGGGAAGTACCCTGGTCAGAGTGGAGCCACTTGGCTTTGGGTGGAATGACTGAGGGTTGTCCTGAGATACCATAGACCTGCAAAGCCCCGAAACAAACAGGGACTCAAAGTTTGTCTCCTTATGGTCTATCACCCGGCTCCTGGGCTACCAGGGTATTGGCGTGTGTGGCCAAAGAGAGGTCAGAAGCAAGCATCGGATGCATGCCAGTCACTGAGGACCCAGCTCAGGCCTCACTGAGGATTGGAGATCTCTCCTCCCTCTTATCTCCCAGGCTGGATTCCATGCCTCTCCTGTGCTCCAACAGCACTCCACGCCCACTAGGGTCATGATAGTCATTGTGGTCCCCATTGCTCACTCAACTCTCCCTCCCACCTGCCCCTGTGCTTCTCAGGTGCAGGGGCTATGTCTGACCCTTCTCCCCAAGTCCCCGACTGCAGGTGACCATTGCTGCCCTCACAACTGCAATCAGCATCAATGCAGGTAGGCCTTGTGTGCCACAGTGAGGATGTCCGTCACTGCCCGGCAACAAGTCACTGGAGCTTCTTGGAGGGACTTCACCTGGCGCCATCTCACAGACCACCAGTGTAGCTTTGCACCAGCTCTCCCTCTGCCGTCCCTGCACATCTGGCCCAGGGCGGCTACTGCCCAGAGATTAGTTTCTGAAACAGCAATCGCCCTGGGAAAGAAACACTTGGAATTATCATAGATAAACACCCGGGAATTCTTGAGGCCTCGGGTAAGGCATGTGAATGGCTCAGTCAGAAAATCTGTCCCCAAAGACACCGTAGGGGCCTTCCCCAGGCCTAGGATTCTGGAGCTGAGAAGGGCACCCCTGTCCTCGGATGACATCACCAGACAGAGCTGGAATGCACAGATGTGGAAAGCTGGGGGCTCTGGGGACAGGGTGCAGCTCGGCTGCGAGACCACAAAGGGTCTTTTGACCACTCTTCGTCTGCCCTCGCCCTCAGCCAAGGGGCCTAAAGACACTCTTCTCAGGTCACAAGGTGAACTCTGACCTCAGTGAGGGACAGCTTAAGAGAGCAGGAGGCACCACAGCTGAAATGCCTCCAAGGAGGAAAAGAATCATCCTGCATGCCTGTAAGGGGTGCCCGTTCTGCCAGAATCGTGCGGAGTTAATTGCAGAAAAATGTATTTTAGAATAAGATATCGGAAAACCATCCTCGCCCTCACTGACCACAGTTATTACAATTATTTACGTGGCATCACCAAGGCCTGTGTGTTTCACAGCAATTACACTATTGATCCCACAGCTTGGAGGCACTGAGCAAAACCCACAGCCACTGATCCTGGTCCTTTGGGAATCATCTCTCCCCATGCTTCAGATGTGGAAACTGAGACCAGTGAGAAAGTCATGAGAGTCAATAGTGGAGATTATTAGTGTCCATCATCAATATGCTACTATAACATGTTAACGTTATACTAACACATTAATAACAATACATCCTACTATTGGACCAGTACTTCGTTAATTTTTAGGCTTGCCCAAGAAATTATGTAGCATGGTGGTTAAAATGAGTTCCACAGGCTATTAACGTGGCTGTAAAAAACTAGCCACATGACCTTTGGGAAATGAGTCAACTTCTAGAATCTTTGGTTTCTTCATTTGTAAAACACAGAGAATAACAATTTACCACATTTAGCTGATGTGACGGTTTAGTGAGTTCTACATGAAGTGTATTTACCACATTACATAGTGCAAAACCACGAGCTAACCTGAAGTTATCAATTATCACAGGACAGTCATTGAAGCAGGCCATACTTCTGGTAGTTTGTGCTTCACAGTCGCACTATGGAAAGGCAGACGGGAAGGTTCGCCTGTGAGTCTCCACACTGGGATTGTTGAAAGGACGGATGGCACTTTGTTCTTGATGGTCTTGAGACAGGAGCTGGGCCTGGACCTCTGTTTTTAGCTGGTCCTGGATGAGGTTCTTGCCATCCACCCACACTCCACTTGGGAACATGCTCCAATGGCCCCACCGTTTTTCCTCCAGCCCAGAGTCAGTATTAAACTAATAACAGTTACATAAAATCGTATTTATAAAATGCATTTAAAGTACTATTTTGTGTATTTTGAGGACATACTGAAGGGTAAACTTATTGAATGGTAGGATTCTGGGACTTCGGGGAAATAGTTTTTCTTCATCAAACTTCTTGGTTGGGGAAAATATATACATTTGTGGAATAGAATCTCTTACATTGCAGGGTGTGGAGGGGAAGACACCAGACATAAAGTGAAAGTAAAGTGGTGCTTATCTTGGTCTAGCCTAAAGGCACTGGGAATAGAGAAGAAGAACGGAAATGGAAGGTAACGGCGCTTACACCTCCGTAGCAACTGAATTGCCACACCTGGATGACTATAGCAATGCGGGGACCAAGCAGTAAGTTGGGAGGGAAAATTCACGTGTGGGGTGTGGGGAAGAAGAGTGAGTTTGAGATGTGTCGAATGCCAGGTGGTGGTGGCACAGCCAATTGGAGGTCTGGTTGCCTTTGGAAACTCAGGACTGGTGCTTCGGCTGAAAGTCATTGCTAAGGACAATTTGATCACTGCTCTTCTACAGGAGGAATGTGAAATCATGACATAAAAAATATTTCCCTGAACCATGAGTAGGACCACCATGCCAGGCTGACCCGCTTACCCTCCCTCATACTGTCACATTGGACACATGCCATAGATTACAGACTATAAATCAAAAAAGCTTGAGCAAAAGGGAAGAACACAACTTTGCATTTTCTCGCTTCACAGACAGCCACTAAGGGCTCACTTAGGTGAGAAATAAGAACATTCTCCCATTTTTAATCCAACAGCTCAAACAGCTCCACGTCTCAGCCTACATAAACTTACAAATACAGAGGCCATTGCCTTGAGCAGTGCAGAAGTGACAGGCCTGGGCTAGTCGCTCCTCTTCCCTGTCACCAGCACCCTGGAGCTCTAGAATGTGAGGAGGTCTTCTGAGGTTAAGGATCTAAGGTATGAAGCTTCTGCTGAGGACGGGGGAGGAAGAGCATGGTCGAGTGAGCGGCCTCTACCTGGAAGGAAATCTGAGTCCAGCGTGACTCAGCACTGGGCAGGCTGCACGGCACTGCCTGGTCCCTAGGCAACGTCATCAAAACGACAGGGCTGGATGCTCTCTAGTGTGCAGGTTATAAAATAGAATAAATATATATTTAATATCAACTAACTTACTTGTAATATTTAATATATAAATTATATCAGATTAATAATTTAGCATAAGTATAAATGTATTTAATTCATATATATTTATTATATAATAAGCAAATTTGTATATATTTATTATATAATATAAAAATGATTTTATTATACAAATATTTGTTGTTAGCTTTGATTCTTCCGTCACAGGAGAGCCCTGGGTGTCTAGCGCAAGTTTAACGAAGGAACAACAGAAGCCAGGATGACCTGGGGTAGGGTAGAGGAGTGAAGGGTGTTGTCCAGCAACTAAAGAGAAGAGTCATTGGGCACCTCGAGTCTCACGATTTTGCTGAGGTCTGGTTTAGAGACTTCTTTGCAAAGTCAATACCAGTTTCAAGATACAAATTATCTACCATTACAAAGCAAAGAAAACCCCACAGTTCGTTTCCCATACTCATCTAGGTCTAAGACCAAATGACACCCACTCTGAGGATGCAGCCGGTGGTCTGGCCCTTCTCCCGGCAGACCCTCCCTTCCCTCCTTGTCAGCGCTTCTGGTAGCTGCACCAGCCACCAGGGGCCGCTGGTTTGCTTCTCCTTCTTAGGATCTTCCAAGGCGGGCCCCAATCCTTAGGGAGGAGCAGGGAGGCGACGGAAATAGGGGCGATGGGCTGCCCTTGGGGAGCTGAAAGATGGGGGACCTCAGGAAAAGCTGAGATTTTAAGGCCTCACTCCCCTCCCCGCCCTCAGCCTCTCCACCTCTTGGCCTACACACTGGAGTCCATTAACTGGTCTTCCCAACACTTTAAACTCCCACGCGCCAAAGCAGGCCAGGGAGAGCCTTGCTAGGGACACCTCTGCTTCCCTTTCCCACCCAGCAGGACTCTAGCAGATCAGCGGGGTATGTTGCAAAGAGAGACCCAAGAAGCCGGCAACAAAACTGTCTCATCCCATTTAGCCTCCTCCTCAGTTTCTAAGCAGGTAATTATTTCCTCAGCCTCCCATAGGCCGTGAGTGCTTTTCATTCCGATGCTGCGTTAATAAGGTCTCAGATATTTCAGGATTATCTTATTCTCTCCCCACTAAGCTTGTCACTTATCCAATGGGATATTGTACTCTCTTCCTCTGTAACTGTCTCTTCCTCGACTTTTCCATTTGGCACCTCAGATGAGCAGGTGGGAGGACCTGGGAGGGTGGGAAACATTTCTGTTACTGGGACCTGGGAACTGTAGGAGCAGGAGGGGTCTCACACTGGCCTCTGGGAGCCCCACTTCCTCCAGGTCACTCTATCACTGAACATGAACTGAGCACCTACTGTGGAAAACCTTGTTCAGAGGTGCAGACAATTCCAGGGAAACTGGTGGTTCCCAGTCTCAAGGCCTTCTTGTCTAAAACAACTAAGGCTCACAACACAATTTAGACAACAGTTGCGTGTTTATTTTCTATTTACTTCACACCAAACACAGGGAGTGTGCAGTAAGCATTGGTTGAATTAATAAGTGAGCCACAAACCCAGTGAGGTAAGGAGGGCAGTTATTTTTATTTGTGTTCCATGTATAAATAAACTGAGAGTTGTGGAGGCCCAATGACAGGCCCAAAGCCAGACATAGCTAGCAAAGGTGGGTTCAAAATTTCCAACCAGCTCTTGGCTTGCCAAATACCCTGCTCCACACCAAGCTCCTCTTGAGTGGGCTTCATACAGATGGCAGGACGCGTGTAGCCATGAGGGGAAGGAAGGCGGGGCAGATCGAACTAATTTTTCTTTTTTTGCAGTACTGGGGATTGAACCTTGGGCCTTCATACTGAACTACATTCTCAGTTCTTTAAAAATTTTTTATTTAAAGACAGGGTCTCACCAAGTTTCTAAGTTGCCCGTGTTGGCCTTGAACTTGGAGAGCTTCTTGCCTCAGCCTTGAGCTGCTTTTTAAAAGAAGAAGCACACATCCTGGGGTGGGCAAGCAGGGGCCAGTGCAGTTGGAGCAAAGTGCTGTGTGTGTACCATGGAGAGTGCTTGGATAAGGTCAGGGCACGCGGCTTCGAAGGACATGGTGAGAGTCCCTGGACTAGCAGGCTGGACGCAAGCATAGAAGTTCTTTGACTGCCCTTCAAAACACTGGGATGCGATTTGTAGGGCAAAGGGAATTGTATGTTTCAAAGGTGGGAATGGATAGGCCCTAACCTTTGTGAAATGGAGATGATATGTAATCTTCACCCCTTCCCAACTTAGAAAACCTGCTATTACACTCCTGAAGATGAGCACTGTCATTCCTTTAACAAAGATGAGCCCCTACTTATCATCTCAAATAATTCACATTCATAACATTATTCCCCCATCCTGAGCCTACCTACATTGTGTCAGGGGGTTATTACAGATGCTACTTGATATACGATGGGGTTATATCCATTGTAAACTGAAAATGTCATAAGATCAAATGTCTTTAGTACACCTAACCTCTTGAATATCATAGCTTAGCAGCAGAATGCCCTCAAGAGTAATAGATGTTTCCTCTTGAGATCAAGTCTCTACCTGGGAGCTCTGGCTTGGCTACTTCTGTTCAGCATCACAAGAGAGTATCAGACTGCAGATCTTTAGCCTAGGAACAGATAAAAATTCAAAATTTGAAGTATGGTTTCTACTGAGCATAAGTCACTTTCACACTACCATAAAATTGAAGAATCTCAAGTTGAACCATCATATGTTGGGGACCATCTACATACTGGCTTGTCCATATTCACCCAGTTTTCTTGGAGTCAACTTTGGTGTTTGGCTTAAAGAAATAACACAATTCTTTGCATCAAGCTCTCTAACTGGATTTTTGGAAAACCCTGGTATTCTTAATATAAACTGAATCGACCAATTGCACACTCTTGGAATGCTGGACTTAAGGACAGTATTTTATTTTAGCACTCCCCAATTGCATCTTTGTGGGATAGAGACCCTAAACTCCCAGAACATCCAAGGCTGAGACATTAAAATAGAGATTTAACACTCATCTAGAAAAGCATCCACTCACCTAACAAGAGTTTAGTGTCTTGAACTAGGTTTATAAAGTCCTTAGCTACAGCCCTCGAGAAGATGAGGCACAAAAGTCTGGGTATTTAACGACAGTCCAAATGCTTCTGACAATTGTAGCTCTATTAGGTCTTGTCCATCTTGAGCCTGCGGCCTGTACCATGCTGCCTTTGTATTCATTTCCTCTTAACAGCTCCACAGTAAGGGACTGGGGGCAGAGGTGACTAGGAATAGGGGCAGTGGTGGGAAAAATCCACCTCTCAGGTGGCTTTTGCATCTCTCCAGCTCTACCAATCTAGAGTAAAATGGCTAACTAGTGTACTATACAACTGCTTGTTGCTTGGGCTTATTATATTGTGTTGTATTGGATTTAATTGGGTTGGGTTTAATTTGATTGGACTGGTTTTAATTGATTTGGATTGGATTGGATTAGATTAGCTCAGACTGGACTAGGTTTGATTTGAACTGGTCAGACTGGACTGGATCGAGTTGGGTTGGATTGGATTGGATTGGGTTGGACTGGGTTGAACTAGATTGAATTGGGCTGGAGCAGATTGCATTAGATTGGATTAGGTTAGACTTGTCTGGATTGGATTTACTGATAGTGTCTTCTCTGATAGCTTCCATTTTATGGCATTCAGTGTCTATTTGCTTCACCTTTCATAGTGGCCAAGTTGAATGTGGCAAGAGCAAAGTAGGGCAACACAAGTGGAAGCCAGCCACACTGCCTGAACACCAGCTTCAGGGACCTTCCCAGTTTGTTCCTGCTCTCATCTGGCTCAGATGAGATAGTCCAGGCAGCTTCAGAAAGGGGAAGGGAAGAGAGCCAAGAGCAGGGAGTGTAGAGTAAGAAGGGGGCAGGCAGAGTGAAGGGCAAGCAGTCGAATATGCAGGGCAGAGCACATTCTCGCAGAGGGGACTCTGACTCCTGAGAAAGGCTGTGATCTGTTTTCCCTGAAGATCTGAGATAACCCAGTCAATGAAACTCAAGCCCGAGTGGCTGTGACATAAGGCCCTGGTGGAGGCAAGACAACGTCAGAAGTTCGTCTGCACACAAGTGGGCCCGCAGGTGGGTAGAGAGAAGGGCGACAGTGTGGGGGAGGGAGGGCAACAGACCTTGAAGCAGTCCTGGGGGGTTGGTACCCTTCCTAACCCGGCAGGTACACCACTCCCACCCTTGAGTACCAGATGTCACACTTGGTTTTAACATTCTGGTAGCCCCATGTGCTCACTAAAAGGGAAACTGAGGCAGAAAAGCCCAAAAACTTAGCTTCAAGGAAGGGTGTCATATGAGTTCCCTGTCTTTCCCCACCCCTGCAGAAGGAGAGTTTCTGCTACTCTCACTGACATCTGTCAGGCAGGAAGGAAGAGAGAAGAAAAGGTCTTTTCAGAGCCGCTGTTTATCATCATGTGCTTTGCTTTCCTTTTTTTCTCCTCCCCGACTCTAATCCATCTGTCCCTGAAGGCAAAATCTGACGCATCTGTATTTGTAACAACAGGTGATCACGGCTGCTGCCTCAGGCTACCCAGAGCCCCGGGGGCCTGGTCATGGGGTGTGTATATGTAGGTGTATGATCTATGTGTGTACATGTACACGTGTGTGTGTGTGCACACGTTTGCGTGTGTTTTCTGAATCTGCTCTTTATAACCAATGTGGATGCTACATTGAATACTGCATCTCCTCCTACTGCCAGTAGGTGGCAGAGCTGCGACGGGCCGGCGACCCTGTCCTGTGGTGCTTGGCCCCACACCACCAGTCAGAGCTGGTCCAGTTATGGGGCTGAGGAAAGGTACGTCCACATGCACCCCAGGGTGGCCCAGGCAGAGGTCCCGGGCAAGACGATCTGGAGGAGAGTTGTCCCAGCCTCTTCCGAAACTCCCTGTCCTTCTCTCCCACTCTTTTCTATCCCTCCTGCTCTCCTGATTTTATCTGGAAAGGGGGAAGCCTATCAATGTTTGCAAAGCACCCGCAGTATGGTTTTCAAACTCTGGGATTAGATCTGCCTGTGGAGTTTGTGAAAATGCATTTTCCCAGGCTCT
>PVJO010029645.1:0-16542 GCA_004026905.1 Hystrix cristata
CTCAGGCCCTTGCGCTTGCTAGGCAGGTGCTCTATCACCGAGCTAAATCCCCGACCCCCGATTATCAGCTTGTAAGGAGGATGTGTGGCCTTAGCCCCTCTTCCTTCTTGAGTTTGGGGCATGAAGATGGAGGTGACAGGGCAGAGCTTCAGGGGCAGAGCTTGGCCTTGTGTGCCAGGCTGAGGGACAGGAAACAACACTGGTGTGTGGTAGCAGATGGTCTTGTCCCCGGGCGGACAGGGAGTGTTGAGGCAGGGGTGAAGGATCCACTGTCTCGCCTACTGATGAGTATTTAGAGGCTTAGCCACAGTAGGCTTGAGCAGGCCACCTGGGCGTGCCTTGGTTGTTGTGCATCCCAGACCAACTGTGTGGCCTGCTGAAGGCAGTGTGGCTGTACCCGCAGAGCTCGGGGCCCTTGGAAGTGGCAATGTGGGGCCAGCAGTGAGGATCTGCAGCTCCAGGTAGACTGGGCATCTGTTAGGTTGAGCCACAAGGGTTTGCGCTTGACTGTGAAAGGACTGCAGAGTGCTGCCTCTGGTGCAAGTCCAGTCTCCAGGGCCCGGACTGTCCCACACCCTGCACACAAGTGGGAGATGAATAGGGGTTGGGCGGAGCTGTCTCATTCTTGCAGAGGACCAAAGTCCATCCCCCTGTGTTTAGGGAGAGGAGTGCAGGTTGTCATCCTGCTCTGTCCGGATCCCATCAATGGGGCTTGGGCGGTGCTTGCAATAGGGGAGGAAGGTTGGTGGGACACTGCTCAGAGCCCTTGTTGGATACTCTTCGATGAGTTCGCCTGTGGGCCTTGTGCATGGTGTTGCTGTCTTCACATGACTATACCACGAATGCCATAAGTGCCTGAAGGGAACCTCCACATGGAAAGGAGCTAACCCCTGCGATTCCTTTGAGCTAAAAGTTATTGTGACTAATGGCCTGCAATCTATTTAAAGAACACATCTGACTCAATAGAAAGGCTGAAAATCCAATACTAAAAAAAAAAACAAACCAAAAAACAAACTGCAAAAAACTAAGACTTTAAAAGAAGATATACAGGTAGACAATATACATGTGAAAAGATGATCTGAATCGTTAGTTACCCAGGAATTGTCTGCAGAACCATGAGGGCTGAGAGTGTGGCTGCAGTGCAGCACTTGCCTAGCGTGTCCCCTGGCTCCAGTGTGGAGCACAAACAAAAAGGGAAAAACCAACCAGCCAGCCAAACAACTGTGAGATGGCGCTTCACATGCATTAGAATGGTGAATGTTCAAAAGCCCAGCAGAAGCTGACAGTGCTGATTGTTGACCAGGATATGGGATCACTGGAACTCTGATACATTACTGGTGTGTGATGAAATTGAACAGCCAAGTTGGAAAATAGTTGGCAGTTTCATGTGACGTTAATGATATACTTCCTGGGCTATGGGCGTTACTCTGTGGGAGAGTGCTTGCTGGGCGTGTTTGAAGCCCCAGGCTTGATTCTGGGGGCAGGGAGTTTGTTTGGTGACCCAGCAGTTCTTCTTCTAGGTATTTATTCAAAAGAAATGCAAAGGCATCTATAAAGAACTTGTATGTAAATGTTCATTGCTCATAATTGTTCCAAACTGGAAACAGTCTATACATCCATTATTAGATGAATATATTTATCAATTGTGGTGGATTCAGACAGTGGAATATTGTTTAGCAATACAAAGGAATACAACCATAAGTATAGCAATACATCTTGAAAACAAGCCGAGAGAAAAAGTCCATACTAAATGATTTCTTTATGTCGTAGTATGTAACGTATGTAATCCCTGACTTAACAGTACAGTAGTTCCGCTTAGAATTTTTTGGCTTTGTGAAAGTGATCACGGTCAGTGGAAAGATGCTTGGAATTGTGAGTGTTTCTTCTTAGGCCAGTGGTCATGTGGTCTGATACCCTGCCCTCGTGGCGCTGGGCCGTGAGCCAGGCCCTCAGCTCTCAGGCAGCCATGCAGTTGGGGGTGGGGGGCGGAGGGTGGGGTGGGGTGTGTGTGCGCACACCTGACACCCATTGTGCTGTGTTGCTGAGCCGTGAGCTTTGGTGGCCTAGATGTGTTACATGTATTTGCAGCTTATGAGACATTTTCAGCCTGGGATATGTAGAGAGGGGTGACCCTCGCAGGCTCAGGAGCCTCTGTGCTAGGTTCTGTTTATGTGGAGCTCTGGGTGGAGTGGTAGGTCAGGTTGCGTAGGCGAGGTTGCAGCGTAGGGTGTTACCTCAGAGTAGCAGACTTGTTTTTCTCCATTTTAGAACACCAGTGGTAAAAATGTAAGAGGATGTAATTTTGTGATTAAATTTACTAACCTTTGCATCATGAAAACTTGAGCTTGAGACCTAAATCTATACTGTTCATTACTGTGTGACTTCGGGCAAATTATTGAACCTCAGTTTTCTTGTCTGTAAAGTAGGGATGATAGTGGTACTTACATCACAGTTGTTATAAATTAAACAGTGCCATCCTGATGCCAGTATAGTAAGTGCACAATATCGATGGTATATTTTGACAGTAGGTGCCAATGCTACTAAGTATAATTGCTACTTGTGTGTAACCCCCCTCCCCCCAATTGGGCCCCACATATGTTCTCTATCACTGAGCCACATCCCCAGCCTTTTTTTTTTTCTGAGACAGGGTCTTGCTAAGTTACCCAGGCAGGCTCAAAACTGGGATTATAGGCATGCACCACCATGTCTGGTACTCGTGTTACTCATCATCTTGGAATGAGTACTGTGTTTTTACATTTAAAAACCAGAACAAAAGAATTGCTGATTAGGTTCTTATGGATCTTTGATGTTCCGTGAGCAAGTAATTTACTGCTAGTCTGTCACAAATATGATGTCCTGTTTTTATTCCATGATGATAGTGAAACTCACTCCTTTGTTGGAAGTTCTGCCTGACCTTTGCTAAATGCATCACAACTCTGATTTCTGATTGGTCTGTAATCTGTTAATTATTACTATCCTTTCCCTTTATGGGCACTGAGTGGGCACTTCTTTTTTTCTTTCTTTTTTGGTGCTGGGGATCCAATTCAGGGGGCTTCTTTTTTTTGTTTTGTTTTGGTTTTGGTTTTGGTTTTTTGAGGCAGGGCCTGGCTCTGTAAATTGAGGCTGGCCTTGAACTTACTACAGTAGCCAGGCTGGCCTTGAACTCTTGGTGATCCTCCTGCCTCTGCCTCCAGAGTACTGGGATTATAGGCATGTGCCACCACCCCCAGTTTAGGGTCAGCACTTCTTAAATAGTTCCTCTTTTCACATTTTAAGTGGCTAAGTAGGATTTAAGAATCATCTTTCCAAATATAAAATGCCTTGGTATGAATTGAATTGATCAGGTGCTGGCTACATTAACTAGTGGATCTTTAATTGCCAAGATGGACTACTCCTTCAACATTAAAATTCTTTCAAGATTAATTTGAACATTTAATGGATTTTCAAAATAATAGTATAGTACCTTAGAGGGCACTATAGGGACTTAGCTCATTGAAGATTTGAAGATATTTTTCTCTGTGTTAATAGTTGAATTCCTAATTCTTTGTGGGAATTAAGTTTCCAAGTCTGTTAATGAAAAAAAAAAAAACTGGGAAGAAATAAGATGATCGGGCACATCAAAGATTAAAAAAATTCACAGGCATTGGAAAGGCGTTTGATGTGATTATGTGACTTACAGTTGTCTGAATGTGGGGTTACTTTTGGATTGACAGTGATGATAGGAATGTTTGCTTCTAGTTTTGCATCTCATGTGCTTCTTATTTCAGATTCTTGAAGGCTGTGTAAAAATAGTTTTACTCAAGTAAACTTCAGGAATATCATCCCTCCATTTTTAAAATGGTTATTTTGTCATTTGCATTTTTCTTAAAAAAGAAAAAAAATATATATATATATACACACATAGAGTCTCTTAAGTCTGTTTTGAAACCTCTGGTAACTCACTCATCTTCACCTTTCATTGCAGCACCTGATCCCTTCCCACAGGAGCACGGCCATGGAGGTGGTGCCAGCCGAGGTGAATAGTTTGCTTCCAGAGGAGATAATGGACACTGGGATAACTTTAGTGGATGAGGATAGTATTGAGGCTGTTATTGTTTCATCCCCAATTCCCATGGAGACAGAACTGGAAGAAATTGTCAACATAAACTCTACTGGTGACTCTGCAGCCACGCCCATTTCCACGGAGCCCATCACAGTGTACAGTAACCACACTAATCAAGTTGCAGTGAACACCACAGTTACTAAAGCAGATTCTAATACCACAGTGAAACCAGCCTTTCCAAGTGGCCTTCAAAAACTTGGTGCTCAGACTCCTGTGACTATCTCAGCCAATCAGATCATTTTAAACAAAGTATCACAGACATCTGATCTTAAACTTGGCAATCAGACCCTTAAGCCAGATGGACAGAAGTTAATTTTAACAACTTTGGGCAAGTCTGGTTCACCAATTGTTTTAGCACTACCCCATAGCCAACTACCCCAGGCCCAGAAAGTCACAACTCAGGCTCAGTCAGGAGATGCTAAGTTGCCACCGCAGCAGATTAAAGTAGTTACTATTGGAGGGAGGCCAGAGGTGAAACCTGTCATTGGTGTCTCAGCACTGACCCCAGGAAGCCAGCTGATTAATCCTACAACTCAGCCCTCTGTGGTTCAGACCCAACAGTTAAAAACAGTACAGGTAAAAACAAAAACAAGAACGAAAAAGGGAGATTATGACTTAAAATGCATGTTTAAAAACATTAAACTCATTCGCAGTTGTGTTTGTATAGGGTTATTAACTGCATAGCTATTACCGAATTCCTCTGAATGTTGTTTTAAGGAACTGTGGGGGTTTTCTGTGGTTTTTAAGTTTGATATGTCTAATGCTTACCAAGATTTTTGCCAGATAACTTAAACAAGTTTTTGGTTAAATTCCAAATCAGTATACTTATATGCAGCCTTTTATTTGTTTTAAAATGCCTTTTATTCTTGGTGGTCGTTTGGTTACAAGGGTATTTCGCTGATACAAAGATGGCAGCCTTGCTGCAGGGCTATCAAGAAACTGCGTAGACAAGATTGTTTTGGTAACAGATGGCCAGTGGCTGGGGGACTTTGCTGTCAAGAGACCGCTTCCTGGAAGCAGCTGTAGCATGCGCTGGCCAGGGTGTCTCTGTCGGTAGTCATCACACATGTGTGCGGTGTGAGGACAGCGACACTGGAGGGAGGATAAAATACAGTCTTCAGAGTCACCAGCTGGGCTCCTGTCACCCACTTGCTGCCCACCTAGTGTTAGTATGAATAAGGCCCTAAGATAGGTTACAGAGCATAGATTAAATGGGTTCTAGCCCCCCATCCTTTTTTTTTTTTTTAATAGGGTCTACTATGTAGTTCAAGCTGGCCTCCAACTCATGGTAATCGTCCTGCCTCAGCCTCCCCGAGTGCAGGGATTACAGGCTTGTACCACCATGCCAGCTCTCCAGTTTTTCATGCTGAAATAGTTTTCTTGGGCCATCACTAGTCTTAGAAATACAGTGATCCACTTAGGACCAGAAAAGAAACGTGTGTTCCCTGTCGGGAAAAGCTGCCTCTCAGGCAAGGAGGGGAGGAGAAGTCCCAAATTCAGTAGTCAAAGAAGTGTAGAAGGGAGGTTTGGTGAGAGCCAGCCCCTCTTGGCTGCTGATACTGTTGTTTGCTGCATTGACAAAGAATTAGAAACGTACTTTTCACGGGCTTCACATTTGAGAACTTCCAAGGATTTCTCAAACCTCGTGATTTGCCCATGTCGTTCTGCCACTGTTAAGCATACTGTCACTGTCATGTCTCACTTCTCTGACCTCTTCGACTTGTTTTTGCTGAGGCTCTCTTGCGTGAGAGACCCTGTCACCATGGATCATCTTGCCCTGGGTTGGGAAGCTTCTTTTTATTGGTTTATAGAATGGCAGCAGCAAGGTGGATCTTTATCTTGTTCACAGGAGACTGATAAATCGGAACACTAGAGGGGAGAGAGTAACTTAGCAACACACTGCACTCTAACCGGTGGTGACAGATGCATATTTACTGTGAGGGTGTATCGGACCCCAAAGCCTCAGGGTGTCATGGGTTTTCGCCTGGGAAGAAGAGGTGCTTGTACCCTCTGGTTTTCTGCTGTGATTCCCCAAGTATGGACAATAAAAACAGAGACAGGGATCTGCTTCCTAGGACTTGTTTTACTGTTGTTATTTCTGTATAACCTGATTTGGTTCATTAAAAAGCAATTACTATTTGTAAAAACAATAACAGAAAACAAATGAAATCTATTTAGAATAGTATTTTCCTTATCCAGTTATTTTTAGGCAACTCAAATATTTTTATCTTATAAGCAACCCTAGAAGCTCTGAAGCACTTTGAAAAAAATAAACTACAAATCTCTATTTTTCTATTTCAGACACCAGAAAATTTGGGTTATTCCACAGTATATATGATTTTCTGGTGTATTTCCTAGATAGTCCTCATTGTTGTCTTAAGTTTAATCAGAGTACTGAGACCAATAAGACTGGAAGAAGGAGGCCCAGCTTCAAAAATAGAAGGGACGAGGTATACTTTTATGCTTAATTGCAGACATAGAAACACTTGCATTCGTGTGGCGTACGTTTGAGAGCAGTAAATAAGTAGCAGTCTAGGGCAGCGTTCTTACTGACTCCTAAATCTGTCTAACACAGGGATGAAAATTACTTGCATGGATTTTTGATGATATGTTTGGCTATCTTATTTGTAATTTTTTTTTCTTTTTTTCATTTTTTTCTTAGTCTACTGATTTGATGAACTTGTTAAAAATGATCCTTTATCCTTTGTTTTACTGAGTAAAGTTTGTCCTAGGGTAATTGAGAATTCATAATGCAAGAAATGATGGTTTCTTTTTTTTTTCCTGTCTGCTCTTCCTGTCTCCTGCTTGTCTGACCAATGGTTTCTTAATGGAACTAGAATTTGATATTTTCAGCAGTGCTCTACCAAAGAAATACAGCCACAAGGGCAAGATGAGATTGTTCATTTAAATAATTAACGTGCTTTTGGTTATATTGTTTGTATTTTTTTCTTATTGGTAGGTACTCATATAGTCATATGATTGTGAAAGCCTTTAAAGTTTAAACTTTTAATTTTTATAGCTAAGGTTGTTTATTGCTAGATATATATTTCTAAGAACACCAATATCTCTACCTGTCCAGATTATTAACACTATAATCTGGTGAAGTTTACATAGGTGAAGTTCCCACTTGGACTCTTCAGTCTGTGAACAATTGAGGAATGTTTTCCCTTTCTGTCTTCCTAAATCACATCAAATTTCTAAAGTACGATTATGAATTTATCTTGCTATCTTTGCAAGCTGGGTATTATTTAATATATGGATGGATCTCTTTTTTATTCTTGTTTTATATACATTTTATTGTGTCAGTAATGTGTTCTAAATGTAAGAAGGTAATGTATTTTGAACATAATAGAATATGCTGTTTAATTTATAATTGAGCATAAAGAACTGACATCTCGGTGATGTGTTCCAACTTCAGGTATATTTCTTTCATTCAAGTTGGTCATGTTTATTTCTGTAGTAAATAGTATTTCCAACAACTCTGTGTTTATACTTATCAAAAGATAAAACTGAACGTTCTTCACACTAAATTTTTGTGATTTTTATCATAGGTAAATTCCTGCTTCTGTCTTTTGGAAGAAGCTATGTCTTTGTATGTGGCAATCATTTCCGTATAAAACCATTAATGTCTCTACCTTCCTTGACTTACGGAAAGTTTTAATTTAGCGGTATGCCAGTATATAACTTCAGATCGGAGATGAATATAATGTGGATCCTCCCTCCCTTCAAGGGATTTAAACAGTGTTTTAGTAAATAACATTTCAGAGCCTTTGCCAGTATGATGGTATTGTTCTATCAATTTTGTCTCTTTGTGTCCTAGGACTTTTAACTTGTTCTGTTTTCCCTTCTAGTCCTGATATAGAGATCTAAAGTTTATTTTATTTTATTTTATTTTTTGAAACTGTTTTTCTGTGCAGTCTAGGCTAGCCTTGAACTCACTGTGTAGCCCAGGCTGGCCTTGAACTCACAGTAGTCCTCCTCCCTCAGCCTCCTAAGTGCCAGGATTTCAGGAATGTACCACCACACCCGGCCTGATCCAAAGTTTAGAATCTGATCATAAGCCTGTCTTTAATAAGTGTTTATATTTTGCATCTGGGACTAGTGTAATTATACAGACATGGCCTCCTTGTTTGCATTGTCTTAACTTTACCTTGTCATGTTATTATCGGATAATTTATTTGAAGAATATTTTCGCTCATAGTGTTTTTTTATTGAACATTAAATCTTATTGCTGTTAAATATTCATTTGGTTTTTATCGTGTGCATTTAAGAGACTAAAATAAGGATGTATAATACAGTGCAAAGGTATTACTATATATGGGCTTTTGAAATGATTGTATTACTATTTTGATGAACAGTTGCATTTTAAGTGTTTTTAACATGACATAATTTGTTAAATGAGCTGATTTTATATGTATTACCACATATGAATCTTTTGTCTAATTTTGGTTCAGTAGTTATTTTATAGAAAAAATGGTCTTCACAGTTATTTCTATGTTTCAGATTGCTAAGAAGCCTCGAACACCAACCTCTGGCCCAGTAATCACAAAGCTGATCTTTGCGAAGCCGATTAATAGTAAAGCGGTTACAGGACAGACAACTCAAGTATCACCACCAGTCATTGCAGGTTATATTTCTTTGTAGTTCCTTAGGCTGTGTATTTCCTTTTTAAGTTTGCAAAAGGCTGTTCTGCCCTATGAGTCGTTTTAATTCATGTAAAGCTTATGATAAACCAGTTCATAAGAATTGTCCTATTTAATAAATGAGTGCTTCGGGCAAAATACTTGTCTTGAAATCAGTCCATTACTTTATTCTCTTTAGTTTTTGGTAGAAATGTACCATTAAATTAGCAACGTCTTTGTAATACTAGTTACACTGTGCTAGTTCAGTAGTCACTGAGATAGTGTTTCCTGCGTGCCATTCTTAGCTTTTTACCTGTAGTGATTTAGTTTCCTGGCAGGGTCACAATGGGCTAACACACCCCCATTTTGCCCACGTGGAAAGGAAGGCGCTCGGCTAGTAAGTGGTCAAGCGGGGATGGAACTCAAGCAGTTTGTCTTTGGAGCACTGGCAGTGGTTCTAATAGTAATTTAGATTCACACACAGGGAGTATGGTATTTCATGGTTTCTGTTTGAATTTTTGGTTTTTATATTTTAATACACTCCATATGCAATTCTGTAGGAAGGGAAAATTATCACGATGGTAGGAATTATAAGCAATAGCAGAATATTACTTTTACCAGCACACTCTTTAATCTGACCCATTTGTCTTTTCATTATTATGTACTTTAAAATTTGGCATCACTAGTAACTACCACCTCTAAAATCTGGACTTCAAGTGTTCTCTTTATTTATCAGATTTTCTGCCTTTAAACTCTCAGTCTAGCAATTTTTTGACTTTGAAATCTTGGATCCATTGATTCTTCCACTTCTCTGTGTGTGTGTGTGTGTGTGTGTGTGTGTGTGTGTGTGTGTGTGTGAGAGAGAGAGAGAGAGAGAGAGAGAGAGAGAGAGAGAGATCAAACTCAGGGCCTTGTACCTGCTAGGCAAGTGTTCTACCACTGAGCTAAGTCACCAACCCCCTGCTTCCTTCTTATGATCACCACTTCCTGACCTTAGCATAGATCCATGGCCCGTCAGTCATCATTGCTGCCTGGAAAACACCCTTGGTCGTCTTTTCTGCTCCTGTAATGGCTTGTTTGAGGCCAGCTCGCCTCTTTGCCTGGCAAGCTGCTATGCAAACAGCTCAGTTCTTCCAGAGAAAAATTGCTCAGCCAATGGTGCTAACACTGCTCTTTTTCACAAGATTATTTTTAATTTCCATTGTGCTAAAGGCTTATATGGAAGCACTTCTGAGTGGTAGACTTTGGACTAAGATGTTCAAGTGCTTGGTACCCATCCCTAGAATGTGTATTTTTGATGAGAATATTGCAAATCGTTAATCATGTAGCATACCTATTTAAGCCACTTAAGGAACTAAGAAACCCCCCCCCAAAAAAAACCCAAAATCTAAGCCACTTGCTGCTGTCTTTAATACATTTACAGTCATAGCAGTAGGCAACTCTGAAGTCAGTGGCAGTGATTTGTCAGTTTCCTGAGGTGTGGATTGTAGATGGGCTGCTGGGTGAGATGCTGAGGGTGAAGATAATGGCATTGGAGGCGTGAGTGTTGTCTTTCTCTTCTGGCCCTCAGGAGAGATTGTGGGATGGAAGAGGCGGAGGTCTGGACAGCAGTCATGGGAAGGTGGTGTGGTCCAGAGGAGAGATGCAAGTGTGGCTTCGAGGCTGGTTCAGGAAGTAGACTGCACTTGGCTTAAAGTGAGCAAGACTTGGAAGTACTGATGGAATGGGCCGCCAGTCCCCTGCGAGGGAATTAACGAAAAGCATTGTCTCAATGCAAGCTTTTTTACTGCTTGAGTCTGGGAAGTCCCTTAGAGTTTTTATTGTATGTGGTGTATTGTGTGTCAATCAGTTGTGATTGCAGAAGTGTCTAAATTTTTTTTTTTTTTTTTACTGGGGATTGAATCCAGAGCCTTGTGTGTACTAGGCAAGTGCTCTGCTACTGATCTACATCCCCAGCCCCTAAATGAGTTTTGGGTTATGTCAAGAGGTCACCATGACTATCAGGGTCAATCATAGATGTCACTCTGTGGCCTCTGGGTCTTTCATAATGTGTCAGAGACTAATCCTAGCTTCACCTTGGATGGCAGGCAGACTTTGTAGCCCTGCCAAAATGCGTGAGATAGACTTTTATTAAATTTCGCGAGAATCATTGGCATTAAGTTCAGTTTGGAGGAATAATTCCTCTTTTAACTTGTTCTGTATAGCCATTTAAAAATCCTATCCGTGGGGGCTGGGGATTTAGCTCAGTGGTTAGAGTGTTTGCCTCGAAAGCACAACACCCTGAGTTCGATTCCCCAGCACCAAAAAAAAAAGAAAAAAAAAATCGAATCCACCAAATCTGGTGCAGTGGCACACACCTGTCAGCCCAGCACTGTTAGATGAGGCAGGAGGATTGCAAGCTCCAGTCCAACATGGGCAATTAACTTAGCGAGACTGTCTCAAAATTTAAAATTTTTAAAAAGGGCTAGGATTGTAGCTCATTGACTTCCCCAGAGTTCAGTCCCCAGTACCACCAAAAAAAAACTAAAGCCAAATTATAAGCCACCAAAATAGCTGTCCTGTTGAATTGTACAGCAAGCAGGTTCCCTCATTTTTATATTGCAACTAAAGCTCTTTCAATGTACATTGAGTTTGTTTTTAAATGACTTGGGAGTGTCTCATTGAAGATGATGGGTATCTTCTATTGTTCAGTCAAGATAAACCTTTGTGTTTGTATATAAGTGGTTTTTCTGAAGTGTAAATCTGATCTTGTCACACCTTGCTTAACATTTTCTTGGCCTCCATTCATCAGGATTAAGCTCGAATGCCAGGGCTTCCTTAGTGTTAAAGGAATTTACAAGCTAATGTATACCTTTTTCATTGTCACCTCCTAACCGTTCCAAACCTCCTGAGTTAACTTATTTTAGAGTTCACCAAATGATCACATTCTCTTAGCATTTAGGAGCTTGGCCATTCCTTTTACCTGGAATGCTTTTTTGCTGTTCCTCTTGGCTAACTCATCTATTTTATCTTTTGGGTTAGAAAGTTTAGTTCCTAGGTTAGTCAGTTACTGTATTTTTAATCATTTTCTATGCATTCCCATAAAACTTGATTTTTATCTATTAAACTTGTATTTCACACTGGCTTTTGACTTGTTCATTAGTCACACTATTTTAATACATAGCTTTTTTATCTATCTCCACTACTGCACTTATCCTTTGTTTTGCTTTCCTTTCTTTTCTTTGCCTTTTCATTTTCCTTTTCCTGTTCTTCTGTTTTCTTTTTTTTTTCTTCTTTTCTTTTGGCTTTATGAGACAGGATCTTGCTGTTGCTATGTGGTCCAGGCTTACCTCGAACTTGTAATCCTTCTGCCTCAGCCTCCTACAAGTGGGGATTATAGGCATGTGCCTGGCTTTATGACTTTTCTTTCTTTCTTTCTTTCTTTCTTTCTTTCTTTCTTTTTTGAGAAAGGGTCTCACTGTGTAGTTCAGGCTGGCCTCAATTTTGTAGCGATCCTCTTGCCTCAGCCTCCCAAGTGCTGGCATTACAGATGTGTGCCACTGTGCCCAGCAAAAAAATCACTAAGTCAAACCAACATCAGAGACCGCCCGTATTTTATTTGTTTGTTTCTTTGTTTATTTCTGAGGTGCTTGGGATTGAACCCAGGACTTTGTTCATGCTAAGCAAATGCTCTACCACTGAGCTGTACTCCTAGTCCCTTGATTTTTCTTGATGGTAGTTTTTAGTTTATTATCTAGTTATATTTTTTCAAATTAATAATTAATTTTAAAAACTTAAGCATTTAAATATACAATTCAGTGGCATTAAGTATGTTCACATTGTTGTGCAACCATTACACCACCCATCCTCAGAATTTTGTTCATCTTGTAAAGCTGATTAAACAATAATTAAAAGAACAATTCCCTATCCCTCCCTCCTTCTCCCCAGCCCCTGGCAACCACCATTCTACTTTCTAACTCTACTCTCAATGCTTCATACAAGTAAAATCATATAATATTTGCTTTTTATGACTGGCTTATTTCACTTAGCATAACATCCTTGAGGTCTTATCTGGTTTATAGCCTGTTGTCAGTATTCCTTTTTTTTTTTTTTTTAAGGCAGAATAATGTTACATTATGTGCGTGTGTGCAGATAACAGTTCTTTTAGCTTGTGGTTTGTATACTTTCTAATGTGGTTCAATGAATGTGTATTATTGAGTGAGTATGTGTATTGTGGGGTTTCTCTAGTGATATGGTAGGAGCTGTTGGAAGGCTTGGATTTTATTCATGGCTCTGCTGTTGATTTTTCTCTGTAATCTTGAGTAACTAGATTATTTGTCCATCTTCTGTCTGTAAAATGTAAATACCACCTACCTCTTAGGATTTGTCCTTCCTCAGCTATGCTGGCTTCCATCTGAGGCTTTGGAGTGTGTTGTCTGATGCTTAGAGAAGGCTGGATGTGGAATGTATGTGCCTTCTAAATTGATTTCAAGGTGAAACTGTGTAACTCACATGTTGTGTGAATCTGTCTGGAGAATTAAGGAGTCGGAGGTTAGAGTAGATCATCAGAAATGCTCTTTGGGAGAAAGCCAAGCAGATTCTTCAAAAAGAATACCTTGAGTTTTAAAGACTCTTGGGAAAATTGATGAAATCTTCCAGGTTTTGGCAGAAATGACCTTCTATATGATCATGTTGTGCTTGTCAAACAGAATGTGCCATTGTGCTGGCATATAGACTTTGAGATGAGATCTCTCTTCCCCTTAAAGTAGCAACTTACTTGTTTTGTTCGCACTAAAAGTGTATTTACAGTTATAAATTGGATTTTTAAAAAATACAAACTAAAAAAGAAAGTGAAAATTTTACTTTAAATTTTCGTTGCTATTTACAATGGAATATTTGTCCCTGTTTTAAGTAAATTCACATTAAGTGGCCTTTTCCTGATATTATTTATACTCAGAAAATGAGAATTTTCTATAAGAACATTTTCTGAATGGTATATATTACCCTGACAAATATGAAATTGCAGTTTTTAATGATAAACAGTGAACATTTCATAAAACTGTCTTGGGACAGTAGTTTCTTTTTTTTTTTTTTTTATCCTGGGGCTCAAACTCAGGGCCTTGCACTTGCTAGGCAAGCGCTGTACCACTGAGCTAAGTCCCTAATCCCGGGACAGTAGTTCCTTAACAGTGTTGTTCGGGCTTTAGCTTTGGAAACGAGAATAGACAAACATGTTACTTTTGGCAGCCTCAACATTTTTCGGCTTATTTTCTTAAATGTTTGCTGT
Source organism: Hystrix cristata (assembly GCA_004026905.1). Classification (NCBI taxonomy): domain Eukaryota; kingdom Metazoa; phylum Chordata; class Mammalia; order Rodentia; family Hystricidae; genus Hystrix; species Hystrix cristata. The sequence continues at coordinate 13,991 of PVJO010029645.1, forward strand.
AGATTCACTTAATTTACATGGAATTGTCTTTATTTAATTGCGATGTAATTCAGGTTAAAAAAGAAACCCAGAAGAACATTCCACTGGAATTCATTAATGACTGTGTCAATCAGTTAATGTAATTATGCCCTGCAATTTTGAAAATTTTATTTAAATATTTTTTAAATTCATAAATAAAGATTAACCTTTATTAACTTTAAAAGAAAGTATGTATGCTTTGGCTTTGTTAGCAGGAAAAACGGCTCAAAAGTTGCCAAGTTCTCTGTTTTTGTCTAAAGAGAAAGTCTCCTGTTTTGCTCTTTCTCCTCTGTCCTTTCTCCTTCATCTCTAGCTGTACCTGTAAGTTCAATCGTAGTCTCTAAAGGCTGGAAGGGACTTTACAGGTAATGTAGTTATCTGCCTCTTCTACTTACATACATTCCCTCTTCAGCCTGTATATTTGGTTATCTAACATCTGCTGCAACTGTAATTCATTTGTGTTGAAACAGTCATTTTAATTATAAATTTACAGTTCTTTCATAGTGTTTAGCTGAGATTTTTCTGTTTCTATACATTTGGTGTGATACAGATTGGTTCTAATTCTTTAACTTGGTCAGGCTACTTTTGGTTTTTCTGACAAAATATTCTCCAAATCTTCAAAACATTAACAAACCTAACATTTTATTCCTGCTTCATGATTATCTACATGTCTCTTTGGGTTCTAGAAAAGGTTCTTCTCTTGATGGTCACTCAGGGATGCAGGTTAACAGGGAACCACCATCTCAGGTGAGGTGTGGCAGAGGCAAAGAGGGCTTTGCGACATCTTTCATAGGCAAGAAATGACACATGAACATTCGCTCAAAGCTCATTGGCCAGAAATAGTCACATGACCCTAACTCAGCCACAAGATTGGAGGGCTCAGTGAGGAAGTCCAAGTACAGTTCTGGTGCTGCCCAGAGCGGGGAGGTCCAAGCACTTGATGAATAGCAATAATGACTCATCAGACAGTCTTTCTGGAGCTTTGTTATGTCTTTGTATTCCTTTTTTGCCTAGGACAAAAATTGCTGCTCTTTCACTTTATTGCAGTGTGAATTCCAGTTCTCTCAGCCATCCAGACATACTGTAGCTTTTCAGTGTTGTTCCTGAGAGATATCGTCCAGGAGAGAACACAGTATATAGTCTGGCCACGGCTGCTGGAAAAGAGTTGCCCCCTCTTGGCAGCCTGAAATCAGACAGCACTGGGCTTGACAGTGTTCAAGTTGGTCCATCTGATAACATTTTTCTGAGTGTGGTTTGGAATTGTACATTCGTGATTTAAGTTGAAACAGAAAAAGTGCTAGAGTATAGTAGGGTACAGAGGCTGAGCTTTGAAGACTTGGGTTCCTGTCCTCCTGACTTTCAGGAGCTGTGTCACATGGGCGCATTGCTTAGTTGTCCTGCACCTGCTCCCTGGTGGCAGTAACATAGCAACATCGATGAGACTGTGAGCAGGACTGTCGTGTAGACTCTGTGTAAACTGATAATAGGAGTGTTAGTAAGAAGTGTTTCTTATTTCTTTCAGCCTCCCTTCACCACAGTTCATTAGGGTCTCAGCTAAATGTTAAGTTTCCTGTACAAGTGCATGAAATAGTGAACATGTGCTGGAGTCCTTAGAGATGTAGACCGTCATCACACGGGTTTTCTGCAGTTATTGAGAAGTCAGACTGATGTGCTGCCTCTCATTTGCAGGGAGGGTTCTTTCACAGTCTACTCCTGGGACACCATCAAAGACCATAACGATCTCTGAAAGTGGTGTTATTGGATCATCTTTAAACTCTACCACACAGACACCAAATAAAATCGCCATCTCACCTTTGAAATCTCCAAATAAGGTAAGAAAAATCAGTTTAAAAATGTCAAATATTTGGTTAGTGCTTTTTCTTGTTATTAGTCACTTCAGATAACTCAGTTTTCATCTATTTCCAAGCAGATAGTAGGCATCCTGTAAATATTAAATTAATTTAGTAATTAAGAATTTTTGACAGGTAAAAAACTTACTTTAAACACATGGTAACCTAATAATCATTTTTCATGTTGAAGATGATTTCTTTGGCTCATATGAGTGTGGGTCCAATAAAAAATTTTTGAATGGTGTTAAGTAAAATTGTTGTCTTTGTGTGAGGCACATATATAATGACTATATAAATGTAAAATGTTAGAGCAACTTATTAAATGGAGATTTAAGTTCGTGCCAGATAGTAAGGGTACTAGAAATTGCTGTTAGGTACTGGTGGCCATCTTACCAGTGTTTTTGAAGCTAAGTACATTTTGTTCAAAGCATTCAAAAACTTTTCATAATTTGTTTTCATTTTAAAATGGCAAAGTATTATTTTACTCTCAGGTTAAGTAAGTAGCCTCTCACTTTCCTGAAACATACAGATATCATTGACACCAGCATATAAAAAGATATATTTTGAGTCACATGATTCATTTGGAAAGCCAAACATTATTACCCTGTAAGGTGCCACCCTTGTGACCCCGGAAACATACTGCCCTTTGTACCTGCCTTCTTCCCTGGTTTACAGCTGCTTGTA
>PVJO010029646.1:0-16366 GCA_004026905.1 Hystrix cristata
GTACTACTATATAATCCTGTCATAAGCTTTCTGGATTTGTTTGAAATATTTATACACATACAGTTTCAGTTTTAGAAGGCTCTTATGAGTAATATCCCATGTACTCTTTTGAAAATGTTCTTCAAAAGCCAATAATCCTAAAAACTCAAGTTCTCAAACCAGTCCACAAGGCAGATAGAAAAATGTTAAATTAACTGGCATAAGTAGGTTCCTCCCAAACATCCAAATCATGCGATGCGTTGCACCAAACTGGGAATACTTCCAGATTTCATAATAACTGATTTAGAAGGTGAACACTTTTAATACAATGAAGTTCATTTAGGTGACATTTCTATTGTGTTAACTTGATTTCCCTGAATGAGTCAGTTAGTGAACCTGTCACCAACAATTTGATCATCAAGCAAATCAAGCCTGAAAGAAATGAAGCCAGTTTACGAGATATCACGCTATCATCTGAAATCATTCAAATGATGGAGCTTTAACATAAACATGACATATATAACTAAAGACCTCAACATGACATATATAACTAAAGAAAACAATTCCAGCAAGATAAGACAATTTCTATTTTGGATTTAGATTGTGTTCAGAATTCCTGATCCATGGAATAGCCCAGACCAGCAGTCACTACCCACACAGCAAAGCCTTGGACTGCCACACACACGTGGATCAGGTGAATGGACATTTTAGCATTTCCCCTGTCCTTCTATTTCTATAATGCATATACAATAATTGCTGCAAAGTCACTATTCCGCTGCGGACAAATGCTTTTCTTTAGTTTTTCAGGTAAGTTTTGATCTCTGACCTTCATCGTAGGAAGAAAAAAGAACATGTGTCATCTGACATAGTGATTGCTAAAAAATGTCAAGAACCCTCACAATCCAACTAGCTTCTCTCACAGCACTTAGTTTGAATTTCAGAATGCCAAGAAATGTGAAGGGCTTCAATATACAACTCTTTCCAAAAGTAATCTCTGTTCATGAGGACAAAGTTGTTAAATACTGCAAAATGTAATATGGACTTCACTTATGCTCAGCCATGTTTTGTGTGTTCTGCCTGTTTTGCTTTTTACTACAAAATCTGTTTAGGTTTATAACAGGGCTGAGGGTGGTTAGATCCAAAGATAATTTCATATTTAGGAGCTGGAGTGTATTGTGGAGTACAAGAAGCTCTTGGTTCAATCCCCAGCATGAAAAAAATGAAGATAATTTTATATTTAATAATATTTATGGACTAGTCTGTATTATTTTAATTTACAACTCTTGGCAAAAAAAAAACACACCTTACCAAAATTTGTGAAATTAATGGTAAAGTGTAGCTACACTTGTTGCAAATAGGGAGGGGTGGGTGAACTGAAGGGAGGGGAGGGGAAGGGGGGGAAGGGGGGAACCAAGATCTATCATGTACAGGTACAAAATAACCATGTTGATTATGATCATTATGTATACAATGTACCATTACATGTTCTTGGTAAAAAAAAAAAATTGTGAAATTGTGTATTAATTACCTCAGTCAAAGCAGAATTGTCCCCCCCCAAAAAAAGCAGGATTGTCCCAAACATAATTTCCTTAATCCCAACTCTTGCAGGTATTAAAGTAATCTTGTCCTTATTTTATAATCCTTTTTACAAAACAAAAACAACTGTGGTTTATGAAGACAGTTTTATAATTTTTAATACAAAATATGTCTCAAACTTTCATTCTTCAACTCTGTCGCCATAACTCTTAATACCTTAATTGTTGCTGAAGAATGTTTTTCTATTCTTCCTAGACAATAACATTTATTATCAAAGATCAGAAATGTCTTCTTTCTAAAGTGGACTATTGCCTCTTTTCTTATTAAGTATGCATTTTAAAAAAGTTTTTATAGCCCCATAACTTTGCTGACATTTCTTTCTCTTTCCAATATCCTTTCTTTCCTACCTTTTGAATGACTTCTCATCCTTCAGAAATGTGACACCGTCCCTACACAATCCTTCTTGTAGAAGTACCGTAGCTCTTATGAATGCTGTACTGGATGTGATCAGCCATGTTTATACATGGTGTTGGGACTCGGTAATCAAGCTAGCAAACCAGACCAGACATGAACCACTGAAAAAACTAAGCCAATTAGAACCTCTGGTCAGGAATTTGAAGCAGAGTCTTTGAAAGGCTAAGCAGTTCACTAAGCAGATCTGAGCTGAATGGTTATTTATTCTGGGGAGAGTTTTGTTTTTCAGCACAACAAACCATATGGCACTTTGTGTAAATTACAACGTAGCAAAAATTATAAGGAACCTAATGAATGAAGCCAATCTGCAGAACCTCTTCTGTACTAATTTTCATTAGAAGTTTCATTTCAATCTTTGTTTGCTCTTTTGGTATTTTAAAGAAATCTTATTCTAATTGCTTTGATATTAAAACAACTATTAAATAAAATTATAAATGTTCACTGTACTCTTTCCTTCTTTGGGTGAAGTGAATGTTGCAAGTTTTGCTTACTCTGAAACGTACTGATTGAAATGAGGATAGAGATGTACTTCTAAATGCTTTCTTTCCCTTGAAATAAAAGGATCTTGAGAAAATGGTGGTTCAAATATTACCACTCTTCTGAGTAATTACCGACTAATTTAATCGTTAAATGTTGTTAGGTACTAGTAACTGTAACAGTATAATGCTTTATTGTCCAATAGAAAGACCTAAAATTACTGCCTATTATGGGCTATACACAATGGTAAACGTTATTCTCACACTTAGAGTCTATATTCTCATACTTACAATAGTCTCTATTCTCTCCATATTATCACTGAAGTTGTATTCTTTGCCAATCGTGTAGGTAAAACCTGAGGGATCTATGACTCCACTCCAATTCAATCTGCTTCAGAAACTATCTAATTACTCTACTGAACGAACTACAAGTACTAATGTTTGTTTATTGTCTACCTTGCTAAATAGTTCCTTAATGGTAGAAACCAATGTTGTACACAGCTTTTTAAATGATAGCATAATGCTCACTGAGCAGATTAATGTCAATAAGCATATACTGAAGTAAAAATTCCTAGCATTACCTAGACTGTAGTTTTAGATTATTGAAGTGACTGACTGTTTCTAAACAGTCATCATATGCCAAACATATAAAGACCCGTATGAGCCACTTGTAGTGGACTTATTCTGGTCAACTTGAACAAAAACATGTAGCTGAACTGAGCTGGTGTAGTTCTGGGTGTAGAAGATCCACTTGAAGGTTATTGCTGACACAACATAAAGGAGAAAGGGAGCAGAAGATCGCAACTGGTTGTTTGCCAGGAGAAGCTCTGTTGTGGCTGGTTCTCCCTAAGGGAACTCAGCTGTTCTTATCACAGAAAGATTTCGGGGTCCAGAAGAAGCTTGGGGCCTTGACGTTGTCCAGGATGGCTGCTGTTCACTTCAGGGGAGCTCTGGACTTCATGTCTGCTGCAAACGTCATATCCTGTTTCCAGCACAGATTTCTTCAGCCCTTTAGTGCAGACACGGATGTACATGGGACAGTGCTGTAGGCTCCCAGCCCTTGATTGGATCTTTCGGGTCTCTAGTGCATAGACAGATGCTTTGCACTCTTCCTTCATTTGGCTCATGGGTGAATGTTGTAACTTGTATTTATCCTGCATCAAATCTGCTGTCTTGCAAACTATTGACTCTAGCTAAGTAATTAATAAATGCATGCATCTGTACAAACATCTGATGTCTATATATTTTCTGTATTTTTAATATAGAGATAATATATTTATTTTATAATTTTAGTATTATACTGACAGTAGTATTTTAGAGGACATGAAAAGTGTAATTATACACTCAGTGGAAGACATTTTATAAGTCAAATAGTGTTTTTGCCTACTTTTCTTTAAGACTATAAAAGAAAGTTGACAAGAGAATAAAGTCAGGTAATACAGTCAGTTTTAAAATAAAGAAAAATTTATTGACTTTGACAATATTTTCCATAAATGGCCATGAGTGCTAATATGGCTAAGAAATTAGAAATGTTAAAACTGATACAATTTATAAAACTATAATTGTTATTAACTTCATGAGTGATTTAGTGAAACTTGATTTACTATAGAGAAATCTATAAATGTCTTGATCTACTGAAATATTAGTAATTATATTTTGGTTGTTACTTTTAAACAATATATCCTGTCCTCATTGCTATCAATAAATTAAATAGTTGAAATATTCAGCTATTCTAACAAAATACAAAAAGGGGTGAGGGATTTAATTGTTGTTGTTGTTTTTCGGTAACTTTTTTAGAATTGAGGTAATTAGATCCATTCTACCTTCAAATGAGTGCAGAGATTACTATTTATTGTAAATTTGTTAGGATAAGCCTGTATTTCCCTTCTCCTTTGAGAAAACAATGTGCTTATCATCACTAGATTAGTGATAAGCAGACATTTTGATATTTTTCTTAAGCCAGAAAAGCTACAGAACCATGCTTTTCAGTTTTAGATATTGTGTCAACAATCACTATACTACAAATACTTGGGGACAGGAGCGCAGTAATTTGGTAGCCATGACACAGTATTTGTTAGAGTAAAAACTCTGGAAACAACTTCATTATTGATAATTACATAAATCCATTAGAGTATAATGATCCCAACGTACTACAAAGAATATAATCATTAAACAGAATAAGTTGTCTCTTTCTGTATTGTGTAGGATGTTCTATAAGATCCTCAAAGAGGAGAGGCGCATGACAACATGTGGAGTATGTTAACATAAAATGATAAAATACTTTATGAAATTTTCCTATGTGCATGCATTTTCCTTTTTAATAGTTTCACCAACCACCACCACAAAACATTTTAAGCAGCCATTATCTAACAGTTCTGGATGCCTTAAATGATTCTCTTTTGAGTTGTATTTTATCAGACTGCCCTCTTCCAACCTTCTAGTTAATAAAAGGTCTATGGTTTTGATATATTTTCTCAACTGCATAAATAGTTTCTTTCTCCTGAATCTCTTCCTGAGTTCCCCATTATCCAGGAAGGAGACCTAGCCCTCCTTGGTTAATCCCACTCTCTCCCACCCCATCCTGAGCTGGGCAGCAGGTAGGACTAGAACTCTGGCCACAGACTGAGATGTGCAGAGATGGAGCCTCGTGCCCCAGGAGGGGCAGGTGGAAGGGAAGGGATACAGCCAGCAAGGCTTTTTAGATTTTTGCTCCTTTCTGCTCTTAAAGAGAAGGCCCTTCTTTCTTCTGTTCATTAAAGAGTTTCCAGTTTCCTTTCCTTTATTGTGCTTTATTGGAGAAGGCAGGCCCCAGAATTGGCCTTTTTGGCACTTTAGAAAGCAAACACATGTAGAAAAAGAAAGTTTCTCCTGTGTGAGGAAACTGAGACTTCCAGACAAAAGGAATGTATCCTCAGACATCCTGCCAGGTTCTCTCTGGGTGAAGAGCCAACAGATGCTTGTGTGCTGTTGGCTGGGTCCCCAGACACTAAGCCACTTCCGGGAACACAAAAACAACAAACATTCCAGGACATCTGTGCTATTTAAGGAAACATTTGGACTATTGATCAGTTACTCCTATCCCGTGAATGGCTTGAACCCAGCGTTCTGTGGTTTTCATGCAGGATTTTGGAGTACTGCAGAAAAAGTATAAATTAGGAAGGTGGCTCCCACTTTTTAGTATAAATATCAAATTTGGCAAGTAAAAATTCAAAGACAGTTGAGATTTCATGCCAGTGGGTTTTCTTTAAAACAATATATTCCTGTCTTTGTTTCAATTACTAGATTTCTGTTGAAGTAAAAATTACTCAGCTCGCCTGCTAAGAGAAGAGTGGGATATGAGATTCTATGATTGTTATTTAATAATTATTTTCAGATCGAAGTTACTAGAATAAATCTTCCTTGTATGCAGGGGTATTTAAGATATTTCAAATTAATTTTTTCACACACAATTGGCATTCATTTTTTAACTGTATTTCTATGTAAACATCCTTTTCCTGCCAACCACCAAGTACTTTGCTATTGCTTTTGGTGACATTTCCTCCCAATAGATATGAAAGATTTAGGTAATATTAATTGATTGGAAACTACTTTTGAATGTAGTAATGTAAGATTCAATCTCATGCTACCACGGTCATTTCAGTTACCAAGAGAGAACACATTTTCTTTGAAGTTAATATTGTCTTACATTTAGACAACATATTTTATCCAACCGTCTTTAAACTTACCATATTTATGTTAATCTGGAACACACACGCGCACACACACACGCACACATGCACCTCGTCTAAGATCACAATCCCAAAATTTACCTGTGCTTGTAACATTTCATGATATTAAATGTTCAATTTTGTTTCAAGGACTGTCATAACCTAGAGTGAAGTATAATCTAAACTTGAGACAGTGAACTTCAGAAAATAAGCTAGTATTTTTATATTAAATTTTAGATACCCAGCACTTGTCATTTCAAGAGCCTTTTGTATTCTAGACTCTAGAATTAAAACAGGAAAGAGCTATGCATTTAGGAACTATAGCTAAAGTTATTTATTTCAATTCAACATAGAATATTTATTAGTCAAGATAACAATCAATGTGTACAAAAATTTACATAAAAGGAGGAACAATAGGCAATGCAGCACCTTTAGAAAAATAATTAAAAGTTTCATTGCATTTACAGGTAAGTGCCACACTGAGAATTTACAACACAGTAATTTACTGCAATCACAGGTGAGTTCCACGAAGAAACAAAGCTCTCACACTCCACATTTCCAGAAGGTGTTATTGGAATGCTTAACTAGAATCACACAATGTGTACATCCTTTAGGATTGAGCTGACAAGTCACAAAAGATTTTCATGGCATATATTATATAAATGGAGTCCACTGCATTTGGACAGCTGTTTTAGTGTCGTTGACAGGTGTGAAGCCGAGAGGAATTACTGGCTTGATGATCTTTCTGTATCCGGCAAGACAGCCCTTCTCCACAATAACAGCGCTGGAATATCTCTAGACCGTGGGAGCCTTTTCTCCTGTGTTTGGTGCATACTTGACCTTCTTTGAGGACAGGTTTACAGATCTTGGACCAGAAGTGTCTAGCACAACACAATCCTGTGGCACAGTCTGATGATCGGAGACACACAGAACCTTCTTGTCCTAGGAAGGAGGAGACAGTAAGAAAAGTACATAGTTACTGCTAAGCCTTCGTTATGTCATTAAGACAGTTCAAAAGACATTTCTGAGGTGCTAAAAAAGAAGAATGGATCTTCAAGTGTTTTGATCTACCTTTGGTGTGATAGACTTTTGAAGACAGTGTGGTTCTTCTGGAGTACCCATCTAAGGTGCCATGATCATTACCAAAGCTTTCAATGATGGTTTCCTCGATTTCTCCTCTATGGAAATGACTGTGATCAGAAGGCATACATATTCCTAATGAAGCAGGAAACAGCAATTAATTCCAAGGCTGTATTACATTACTGCTCATGGCCAGCGACACAGCAGGAGCAGTCTGTTAGTCTGCCTACACCAACCTGGGATAGTCTATTGCAGTAACTTTCTTTGAAATACAAGCCAAACTTCCTTCCTAATATTAACGCAAAAAACTCCCCCAATAAATGGAAGTATTAACGGCAATAGAGTCAACCCTGTATAATATGCATCATCTCCAGCGTGGCCCTTTAAAATACTTTTCCAATACTCTGGTAGTGGAAGTGAAATTTCTGCCCATTTTAATACCACAATAGAGTAGGAAAGAGAAAACTAGCCACTTAATTTTTTTTTCTTAAAAATAAATCTCTCAGCCTATGGGTCTATATGGATACAGGCAAACTAAGTTAAATACACTCCCAGTTGCCTAGAAGATTACTCTCACCCACCAGTTACTTCACTGTATAATTTCTATATTAGAGATTGAGCTAATTCATCCTAGAGTACTGCTCTGTCTTAAATAGGGTGGCCACCCTGTAAGTTTATTTCTGGAGACCTCTTTGGCAGTCTGAGTACCTCTTTGAGAAGTCAAAATTTGTGGATCTGTGGTTGGAAGAGGAGCAGTTATTTTAGCAGAGGGTGGAGGGAGAAGGAAAGGTGGAGACCAGGATGCTAGGGTACCGAGATCTCCCTTAAGAATGGCCAGCACAGATAAATCACTCTGTCCCCTGAGTGATAAATTTCAACGTCCAGGGATGGTGAATGAAAGATCAGAGAGAGTCACCTTAAAAAAAAAAAAATAGAATGGGCAGCAAGATGCCAGCGATGACTTCCAAGGTCTCTGGTTCAGAATGATCCCTCCACCCTCCCCATCCTTTCTCAGTTGACTTCTAGGGTCCTCTCAGACACATTTTTACGGAAAGGCTCACCCCACTGAGGGACACAGAGGAAGATAAAGAGCTCCCCCCGACCTAAGAACTTAATCTCTCAGAGTAACTCTCGCAGTGAAGCTACTTCAGTGGCACCCCGCATACTTGAACACCGACTTATTCGCAGGTGGCGCCCAGTGTCCGCGGAACAGAGAGGTCCTGCTGCAGCGGTGGGCACGAAACGGCGGACGCCTTGCCTCCCACAGGGCCCCGCCCGACTCACCGTTTTTGCAGTAGTTCCCGGGGCAGCACATCGCGTGGCGCATGCAGCGCTTGCGGCGCTTCCGGCAGGCGAGGCACGTTTGCCCCGCGACGCCCCCTCCGCGAGCGGGACTCGAGCAGTACTCGTCGGGACTGCACTCCTCGTCCTCCGCGCACGGGTACGGCTGCGGAAGGAGCGGAGAGCGGTGAGGGGCCCGGCCTCCGAGTACCCACTGTGCTGCGCCAGGTGCTGGACACAGTCCTTGTCTGCCCTCGCCGCCCGCTGCTCCGCAGGCAGCGTCACCAGGCGCGCCCTGGATCTCAGCGCTCAGCACCTTCTACACCCGCCTCTCCAGCGGGAGCCCCTCGGGGTCTCGGCGTCCCCGATCCCCGCGACCCTTCTCACCTGGTAATTGTCAAGCGCCTGGTACTTGTTCCCGCCCTCGTACAGAATCCCGGGCGCCGCGCTGACTGCGGAGCCCGGGTGCCCGGCAGCGCCCCCCAGCGGCGGGGGCGCGTTCTTGATCGCGTTGGAGTTGACCAGCACCGAGTTCAAGGTGGCGCTCACTCGGAGCGCAGGGTGGCTGCCCAGAGCCACCGCTACCAGGGCGACCCAGAGCAGAGCAGCTCCCGCCGGCATCGCAGAAGGGCTCGAGGAGGAGACAGACAGACAACCGAAGGCTGTTCCCGTCCAAGCCCGGTCCGGGTAGCGCAGAGTCCCGACTGCAGGCGCCCGCAGCTCTGCGCCGCCACCGCCGACCGGCCTGCTTTTATACGGCGGGCTGGAGCATTCCGGCCCCTGGGGGGAGACAACAGAGCCGGATGGGATTTCAAAGCGCTGGGAGGGGCCGGGAGGGGGTGTGTTTGTGTACTTGAAGGGAGGGGACTTTGACACTGCGCAACCAGCCCCTCCCTTGCAGGGTCGCTGCGGGCCCAGTTCACCTTCGAAGTGACGGTTCCCAGTGCGCAGGGGAGCCCGAGGACTTTAACACTAGCAGCGGCCTGGAGAAACTCGGAGCTCGCGTGCCTGGGCCTTGCAGTAGAGGCTGCATTATTTATGTCTGAAATAGTTTGCACAGCCAAATGGTGATGGTCACTGCACAACCTCCCTTAATTCGTTTATTGTGTGCACAAACAATATTCAGTTTTAAATGAGACCTGATCGGTAATTTAAAGGCCGTAGGGGACGTCTCTACCAGAAGGCCAGGTGCAAGTGCTGGCCGACCCTCTAGCGCCAATGGCGGCTTCCAGACCTGGAAGAGGTCCTTGTCTGTAAGTTCCTCCAGTTGTTTCCCCACACCCCCCGCCCCGACCTCTCTCTTCCACTTTGAGAAAAATGTGCAAAGAGAAGAAAATTTGCACATCAAACGAGGATAAAAAAGAAAAAGGACTAATTCTCTTTTGATGGGAAGTTTAGAGAGGAAGGCGAGAGACTGGCTTTTGGAAATTAGATCAGGGGTGAAGGAAAGAGGGAAATGACCATCCGATAATCAAACTATTTAATGTGGCTCTTTGAATCCAGTGGGTCGCGGCAATAGATGAACTTGATTAGGCAGAGATGGGAGATCAAAGTGGCCAGAGCCACAGTGAGCATCGTCCACCGTGCTGGGTCAGTCGACCCTCGGGGCTCCCGCTTCTCAGTGGAGGGCTAATGGAGGGAGATAAGAAACCCTAAATCCTTAGCGCCTGATTGCCTTATTAGTATTTCATATCCCCAGGCTTGTGTTTGATCCCAAGTCAAACCCTTCACTGTGAGAAGGGATAACCCCCGCCCCCGGGGACTGAACAGACTACCCCGTGGGAAAGGAGAGCTGGAGATGAACCAGAGAGCGATTTTCACATCATTTAAATCAGTGTATAAATTTAACAAAATCGGTGATGCAAAAGAATATTGTCATGCTTATAAATTAGAAGTAACTAAAGTTTTAGTCAATAAAAACATTGGAAGCCTAGTTCTCTGGCAGTCCATCTTGGTTATTGCTTCCCTCCTTCTTTTTTGGGGGGTGGCGGGGTGGGGCGGGGGGAAGGGGTGCTGTGAATATAAATATGCAGAGACGGCTGCCGCACCTGAGAATAAAAATCAAATTCTGTTTATCCTAGCCACAGCCATTTGAAAGATACCGTAATAGTAAGATTATGAAGATAACAAAAGGTCAGAAATGTACAAAATCAGTTTGAGAAACAGGTTGGTGTTGTTAATGGGAGAAAATGGACAACTATTATGTGAGTTTGGAAAAGGAGATCATTGAAAGTCACTGCTGAATAGAAAAGAGTGCGCTGTATTTATTTTGTGTTCCTCTAATCTTTAGGTTAACTATGAAGTTTGATAAAAACAGGGTTATTGTTTAAATATGTAAAAAATTGTTACAGTAAGCGACACTAAGCCATATTCCCCTTCCACATACTCTGATTTTAAGCCCAGTTGTCCATTATTTTTTGCCACTTTCTGAGCAGTCCTTTATCATGAGCGTCTTTAGATTTGCTGTCCTGGCTGCCTTGGTGTCCTGGATTCACTCAAAACATTTACCCTTCGCGTCATTTTGTCTTTGGGGAGCAGCCAGAGTCAAGGTGTCACATCCAGTGGATGAGGTGGTTGAGGACACACTGTAATGTTTTCGCAGGCCCGCTTTTCTATTCGATGGCACTTGGCAGCAGTATTCACTGTATTTTGTATCACCTTCATAAAGATACTCATGAAAGACACGCACAACTTCTTCAGAAACTGGCAAGAATGAAGGAGTGTGTCTGAGGTGAAGAGAATTAATGGTAATGTGTCCTGTACTGTAATAATTTTGCTTATTTAAACATTCACCATATGTTTCGGTTGCGCCTCAAATAACTGGTCCACATGCTGACTTACAGCTGTGCAGGCCACTAGGTATGCAGGATAGTCTTGAAGAAATATAATCGTAAACCAGTTGGTGACAGTCTGCGTTCTGGTCCCTTGGATTTCTGAGGTCATATTAAATAATGGCTTCCAGACAGTTCCTTAATGGCCTCACTAGTTAGATGGTGTCCTTCTCATCCAAAGTTCCGTCTATCTTTGGAAATTTCCTCTGACTTATTGATAACTCCAGTTTAGAAGTCTAGCATGAATTAAATCCTACTTTTTGCTTTTAGGTTTCATTATGAATGTGTCTAATACTGTAGACTCGGGTACTTCTCTTGCAATGTTTAAGACAAATTGAAAATTTACAAACAAAGGAGAGGTTGTTAAACTATCCTTTAAACAGTAAGCATTTGAGCAAAAGAAAAAAAAAGTGTAATTGAGCATGTGATTCAGTGATGGAATGGATCCATAGGCAGATAAGGCTCTACCAGGCAGTGAATTTGAAGTTTACATAGGCACAAAGCTATTACAGGATTAAAGGGTTAAAAACACTTGGTTTTTAAAAAAGGTACTATATCATCATTGCCTGGATATTGATATCAATATCAATGATCAATATGTTGAGCATGTTTGGTGTACTAGAAAATCCACAAACTCTCTTAAGCCAGCGTGGTATTGCAATGTGGGGAAAGAACCTTTTGCCTGTCTGAAGAGTGAAAATGCCTTTTCCTGGTTCTACTAACCAATTTAAATATTTCTAGAACTATGTTATGCCACAGTAAAGGATAACCCCTTTCCCTCTTTTTAGAAGAGATGATACATGACAGACAAATTTATGCAGAATTTTATTAACAGCTTAGCTACCCAAATGAAACCAGATGTTTGGTTTTTACCTTCCCCATTTTTTCATGTTCCTTCTGAAGTTGCTACTTTTGAAGTTGTCATGAGTTTAAATCTAATAATGAGTAGATCAGTATCTGAATTCCTGCTCTGTGCTAAGCACAATATTTGAACGTGTTTAATAAAAGATGAGCACTCATATTATTTATATACAGATTAGTTAATGGGGGGATGTAAACTCACAAATTATGCAAGGGAGAAATTAGGTAATTTGTCCTTAGTGCTGAGTAGGTAACAATACAATCTTTTGCTTCAGATAGAAAATTTTACTGTTTTAGTAGAGTCTCCACTTGACAATCCTTTCCATAATTTGGTTTGCTCACCAGCATCAAGAACAGAAGGTAGGAGAAGAAGTAAAGTTCATTGTTTTCTTAGCCCTACTTAATATTCGATGATGCCCATTATTAAGGAGTATATTTGAAAAATATTAAGGGAAGGCTTATGCAAAATTTATGTAGTCCATCTCTAAAAGTTGCCCAAGTCCTAACAATTTCAGTATTGCCGAAAGCCAAGTTGAAAGTCTCCTCTGAGACTTAAGGCAAACTCTTAGCTGTGAGCCCTGTAAAATCAAAAGAAAGTTAAAACGCTACTGATATATGATGGCATGGGTTAAATATTCCCATTCCTAAAGAAAGAAATAGAGGATAGAAACCAGTGGAACCAAACTAAAACCAAAACCCAGCATGGCAAGCACTAAATCTTGTAGCACCATGTGCAGCGCTGAGGGCAAGTTGTGGTGTGATGTGAACTCCAAATTGCCTGGGTGACCACTCCCCTAAGGCATTGCCAGTGGTTGTAGCCCTCATGGCTTCTCCTTGGGGCTGGCTTTGCTCACTCCTCGAAGCTTTCCTCAGATGTTTCACATTCCTGGCTTCTCCAACTTCCCGGAGTCTCTACTGTACTCTTGGCTTCACTTTCATAGCATCATGCCATACCCTCTCAGGGTTACGAGGCCCGGCCTCCCAGGCCTTCTTCTGAAATATGGGTGGAAGCCTCCCCGACTCTACAACTCCTCCAATTTGCATTCCCATAAAACCAGCACCACATAGGTGATGCCAAAGTATGTCCACCGGCTCAAGGAGCATCCAGGCCTCTAAGGGGCTGGATGGCTGAAAACTGCAAGCCAAACCCCAGGGAATCAGTTCCTCAAGCAGCCTGTCTCCAGGAAGGAGCCTTTGGACTCTCTTTTCAAAGCAAAATCTTTCACTTTCCCATCTTTGAACATGCAAAGTGTTTTTCTGTGCAAATTTCTGATATGCTTTCAAGCCATTTTTCCTATTTTCTTGATCCAAAGTAGTTGGCTTCTTTTTAATATTAATCCTTTCAGCAATCAAGCTCTCCTTTGCTCCATCTTTGGGGGTATCAGCTTTATAGGAGTGCCCTTTCTGGTGAAATTTAAAACTTCTAAAATCACTTAACTCTGCCACTTGCCCTTGATTTTCAGTGTAGAACTGGCTAAAATTCAACACTACTGATACCACAGCCTGAATGTTGGACTGCCTTGAAATTTCCTCCACTAAATTAATCATCTACCATACTTAATCTCAGGCTTCCTCAGATTCTCAGGACATAAGCAAAATGTAGACAAATTTCCTGCCAAAGCATAACACACACGACCTGGAATCCAACTGCCAATGAAGTCCTTGTTTCCAACTGAAATCTCCTAAGCCTAGTACTCACCGTCTGCATTTTATCAGCATTCTGTTCTTTTAAGCTCTGATCCGAATCTCCCATCAAGCTTGGCCTACAACATTCTAGGTCCTCTCTAGCCAGCATCTCCAAACTTTTCCAAACTCCTGCTGGGAACTAGTTTGTTCCAAAGGCTTCTACACCACATGGTCAGGTAGTGTCACAGCAACAGCCCCACTTCTCTGGTACCAAAATCTGACTTGGTTTCTTTCCTCATCACTGAGACCCATTCCCAACACCCACAATTTAAAGGAAGAGAGGTTTATCATTGGCTCACAGTTTGTAGAGAGCTTCCAGTCCATGATTGGCTGGCTCCAAGGACAGCATGCCACAGTGGCACATGGGAGTCAGGAAGCAGAGAAAGAATGGAGGAGCAGGGGAGGGAGGGAAATAAACCCTCCAGGCCATACCCCCAGTTACTCACCTCTCTCAGTCAGACCCCACCTCCTAATAGCACATCTGGCTATAAACTCATCAGTGGACTAATGTACCGATGAGTATAGTGACCTTATGATCCAATCACCTCCCCGAAGCCCCACTTATAAAGGCATGAAGTTTTAGAGGTACATCTAGAGATAAGTCATAACAGGATAAATTTCCTTTAAAGCAGATTACAGTTGCACAATGGGGAAGAAAGCAAAAGATCCAGGAAATGTGACCAACAAATTTCAGGTGAAGGAAGTTCGAATGGTTCTCTGATTCTCTTCCACAGCTGGGTGGCAGAGGTGCCCGTGTGCAGGACACGTGTTGTGTCTCTTAAACTTGATTTATTTGGTCCTGTTGGGAATACTGCTTCTTATTTGGTCTGATTTAAATATGACCACAATTAACTCAATAAATTTAATGTTCTGCTGTAGAGTAAAAAATAAATATGTTTACCAATGTAGATTTAAACCTTGTAACTCAGGCGTGGCTTAAGACACACCTTCTTCATAGTGTAAGGGCTGGATGCCAAGCATAGAATACGCATCAGCTTTCTCATCTGTGAAGCAGACAGACAAATATACTCTAAAAGCACGATACTACGTACAAGTTTTTTCCCTCATCTTTGTTATTTGAGGTTCTTTTGTAACTGCTCCGTTTTAAATTTTCACCTTCTCTTCTTCCTTCTCATTCTCTCCTTTCTTCCTTCTTCCTTTCGGTCCTTCTCTTTGTTAAATTGAAGGAGCTAAGTTTGCCGCCATTTAATTTTACTTCGCTAGGAAAACATTGAACAAATGGTGGGTGTTGCCAACATTTTTTTCTGAGGCCAGTCTAGAATTTATAGCAAAGATTCCTCTTTCCTCATGTTTAATAAAAAATGCTATGAGTTTCTCATTGGCTGTAAAGATTTTTGCTCTTTATGTTCTTCATAATGTTAAAAGCGCTTTCAGACAAGGCCCCTGGTATGGCTCCCCTGAGAGCCTGAGTTTTCTGCAGGCCTCAGTACAAAGGGAAGGCGAGATTTGGCAATGATTACATTTATTTGGTCAGTGGAGATGGCCAGCCCAGATAAATCAGGCTTCATGGGAGCTATCTAACCTAGTTCAGAAGACACTGGAGTAGAACATCAAAAGCTAATGTAACAACAGAGCCGAGAATTCGAAAAGATTTGACTGAAAACCAGTGAGGATTGCGCCAAAACCAGACATCTGCCTGCATCTTTTTCTGATGCCCTAACACTCAAGAAAGGTTGTGATGTGTAGGTAAAGGGACTGCAGTGCCCCCTTAACACATCTGTAAAGATTTAACAGTAACAATTGCCAAGAAAGACCAAGGCCAGCAGAAAGCAGGATGTGAGATCCTCAGGGGACAGCCTCCACATCTAAACACTGCTTTCCTCCAAGTTGGTGGGTTCCTATTATTACCTCCTTTACAATATGAGTGTTCTCCAGGGGTCATGACCAAAAAGTGCCCAGTGCCTTGGTATCAAGAGGCTGGGGCTAGGCCTTTGCACTGAGCGCTTCCACTGTGCCAGCTGCCAGCTGGTAACACAGGACTCCATAAAGCCCTTGAACTCTCAAGGTGGTGTGGGTTTTACAGCATAAATGGGATGCAGCGGGGTGGAAATGGTCCTTCTGACTACATAAGACTCTTCCTTCCTCTCTCTAAGTGCTACCCAGGCAAGGTAATTTGTACTCTGGTTAAAAGTTCTTTCAGGCAGCCTGAAGATAAAGCAGCCACTGAAATCAATTCTGTCACTGATTTTGAAGAGACTGACAAGTAACGTTTCAATCTTTAAAGCTGTGGAAATAAGGTGAATGACCTAAACTAAGTGAGGGGTGTGTGCGTGCTGTGTAGAAAGAAATTGTTTCTCTGTCACAAAACTAGTTGTAATGTTTTACAGTTGCCTTTTTCAACTATAGCTGACTTTCAAATAATGAATTATATATTAGGATGTTAAGGTGCAGATCAGAAAGCAGGATCGGAACTGCCAGAGAGTGGACGAGATGT
>PVJO010029647.1:0-16559 GCA_004026905.1 Hystrix cristata
GAGTCATTTGTATGTAAATGGATGTTCCTGGAGAACATACTATTAAGTGAAATAAATCAGACACTTATAAGTACACATCGAATTGTTTCTCTGATATGAGAAACCATAAGTGTAAATAAGGACAAAGGGGTAGAATAGATATTTTGTTTAAAAAAAAGAAAAAAGAGAGATAGTATTCAAAAGAGAGAACTAGATAGAGTAAAGGGGGATAAAGAAGAAGGTTAAAAGA
Organism: Hystrix cristata; assembly: GCA_004026905.1. Taxonomy (NCBI): domain Eukaryota; kingdom Metazoa; phylum Chordata; class Mammalia; order Rodentia; family Hystricidae; genus Hystrix; species Hystrix cristata. The sequence goes on from PVJO010029647.1 coordinate 230, forward strand.
AAAGTAAGATGAAAGGGGAAAAATGGGAAAGTGTAGCTACACTTGTTGCAAATAGGGAGGGGTAGGTGAATGGAAGGGAGGGGAGGGGAAAGGGGGGAAGAGGGGGGAAAAACAAGATGTATCATGTACAGGTACAAAATAACCATGTTGATTATGATCATTATGTATACAATGTACCAATACATGTTCTTGGTAAAAATAATAAAAAAATTTAAAAAATTTAAAAAAAGAAAGATGGCAGTTTTAAGAAAGAAGTTGAATCTGTTTGGATTTCATTTGGCTGCAGACATAGAAGCTTGCCCTCAGGCAACAAGGAATCCAGAATAACCTCAAGAGATATGACTAATTGAACACATCACTGTATCTCACTAATTGGGAAGGAAAAAGTAAAACCTGGGTGTTGAGCAGATGGCTAGCAGTGTGATCCACTGAGTGAGCAATCAAGGGAAATGGAGGATTGGGAAAACCACAGAACATGTCAGTCAAGTGGGAAGTGGGCTGCTAGTCCACTTGCCCACTTGGAAGGAATAAGAACTGATCAATGAGGGAAACAAGGCTTCAAGATAAACTGCATTTGGAAGCTTGGACCTTTACATCACGGCAGATAGGCCTACTCTGACCATGGGCAGCATGACACATGTCCTGAATAGCAAAGCTAAAAGTCTGTTTTATTCCCTACCTAGCTATATTGGCTACAAAGGCCTTTCTTGTCCAGTGAGAAACAACAAAAATGGTGAAGATTCAAGCTAAGCTGGATTATACAGCCAACAGATCTCCAGAAGGATAGGTACTAGAAAGATCTTCAGCAATTTTCCCTTTCCTCACAGACACTGCTCTTGGGGCTGGACTACAGGTCTAGAAGACCAGCACTTTGGAAAATATGAATCACAATAAAGAGAAGATGGACAAGCCAAAGCGTAGCTATGAAGCAGAGGTCCTGAATTCCTCCTTGACCTCCCCTTGGTCTCCTCCATCCCTTGCACTAAAAGCATTCATTTTACCAGAATAACATTCGAAACTGAATGTCTACCAGCCCAGGAATACCTCTGGGTAGCATACTTGGATTATATGAACCACTGTGGAGGCTTTCCAAGGACAGCAGACCTCTCATCTCTTCTCTTATTGCTGGGAATAACTGTTCAGCCACACCTTCTCATGCCCAACAGCTTGAAACAGCACTTGGGCCACCTATAGCTAGGGAGATGTGCTGCCCTATTTTAAGTGTTTGTACATAGAAAAAAGAAAGCACAGGTAGTGCTTTATTTTTCAAGAACTTGACCAAGGAATATGAACAGAGGTACATATGAACTGCTGGGAGATGTTCTTCTGATTATTTTCACAAAGATAAAAAGGTTAGAGGTTGACTTCTTCCATCCACACTCACCAGGGGAATGGACTCAAAACTGAGATCTCATCAAGTGGTGGTTTGTTTGCGCATCTTGATTCATTCCACTGTCCTAGTGTTCCTCACACCTCAGCTGGGTTTGCTGTGCACTTGACAAGGTGCTAGGGCCTTCCAGATGGAATTCAATGATGACACTCCTTCCCAGAGGGTTGCTTATGTGAAACGCAAGGGACAAACCATTAATCACAATGCTACCTTTGAGCCATATGGGTCTTCAGTGTCCACAGAGGATTTGTAAATCAGTTACCCGTATTCATTCTCCACCAAGACCCTGTGCAGTATGGGGGGAAGACAGCATTTTGTAGTGTTTAAGAGCTCAGACTCTGGATCCAGGCTGCATGGGTTCAAAATGTGGCTCTGCCACTTTAGCTGTGTGACCTTAGGCAAAATTACTTAACTTTTCTGTGCCTCGGTTCAAAATGGAGATAGGGACAGCTACTCTCTAACAGGATTGCTGGGAATATTAGTTCTTACATAAAGTCTGCTGGACTTGAAGTTCTGTCAGAGCCAAAAGAAGCCAAACAATAGGCTTTCAACCAGCAAGAGGATTCCCAAAGTATCTGCAATGGCTAATTTTATACATCAACATGTCTAGGGTATGGGACCCAGTTGTTTGATCAAACATCTGTAGTGAAAGTGTGACGTTATTTTTAAGGTGTAATTCACATTTAAATTAATCGATTTTGAATAAAACAGATTGCCACCCTTAGGGTGAGTGAGCCTCATCCAATCAGGTGAAAGCTAAGACAGTGAAGACTAAGGTTTCTCAAAGAAGGAGGAAATTTCCTCATATTTGAAACATAGGAACTCTGCCTGAGTCTTCAGCCTCCTGCCTGGTGGAATTCAGGCTCAAGACTAAAACCAACTCCTACTTTGATTTCCAGTTTGTCAGCCTGTCTTATAGATTTAGGGTTTACCAGCCCCTACAATCACATAAGCCAGTTCCTTAAAATAAATCTCTCTCACAAATACATATGCATATGTATACATATACAAGATACTATACATACACACATGCCAATGGGTTTCCTTGAGGAACTCTCACTAATAAGTGCCCTTCTTAGAGGGATGGGGCAGGAACTTTGCTAGACTACTGCTTATGCCCAGAATGAAGCTGCTAGTAGTTTATGCTGTTTAAGAACAATTAACCACCTGAAAAATGACAATCAACCTTAAAATTTGTACGAGATGCCCTGGGTGTTCCCATCCTTGGTTGACCTTAAAGAGGACATGAAGGACCTGCAGAAGTTAAACTCTCCCCATAGTGATACAGCTATGACTCTGGAGCACTGAAAGCGACGGTGGGCATGTCCTCTGTGATAATGCTAACCTGCTGGGGAAGGTCACAGAATGAACAACTCACATGTATCCCCCAGAGGAAAGAGATTTACAATGGGCTTTGAACATCTGAGACTTGAATTAAACTGAAGCGTCTTATTTCAGATGGGCCCAGAGAAGTCAAGTGAGTCCACCCTGGGGACCAAGTTTCCAGCCCATGAATATTTGGGAGACTCTCTTTAACTATATCTGAACAATTGAGAAGGCATTCTGAAGAAAAACTGTGAAAGAGATTTCAACAACAATAAGTATGATGGTCATATTCTAAAAAATATAGAGATAACAGGGTTATCTGGGGAGGGAAAAATGTGTGGTGTGAAGCAGTCAGAGCCTGAGACTGAGTCCAAAGAAGTTGGAGAGGAAGATGGGCAGATGGTGAGTTGAATTTAGACATGTCATTGTTGAAAGGGTAGAAGGATGTACACAGGACAATGTCACCTAGAAATAGAGATCCCAGCAAGCAGCCAAGGCTAGACATGTAAACTAAACTGTAAGAAAGTCATGGCTTTAGCCTTGAGAATGCATGAGCTCACGGAGGGCACACACAAAAAAGTACAGAGGACCTTGTTCAGACTTCTGAGTGACATCCACAGACCGAAGGAGACAGAAGAAACAGAAGATACACAATTTGGCCCAAGGGAAGACAACATAGAGCATGTGCTGTTGAAATCTAGGAAGAGGAAAGGTGCATGAAGGATGGATGGTAGACAATATCACACGTACTGTGTATTCATGACCATCAGTCATTGGCAAAGCATACTGCATATCAAAGAGTGTGAGTGGTCCACAGTGAAGAAATTTGTTTCATTTAGTTTAACTTTGTCTTTTCCATGCTCATTGGACACAGTGTGTACACCTCTTACAGGAGACTCAGAACACACTCAGAGACATTGGCCTAACCCAACCTAAATACACAGCAGAACCAGAAAGATGTCCCAGATCTCACAACAATTAACAGAGTGTTTTTCCAATATATCACACCAAGTGCTTGAACTCTGCAGGGGAACAGCATGATATAAATCTAAACATCAGGAATGTTAAACATCCTAGACAGCTGGAGCTAGCAATGACCATGAGGTCAAACCACATCTGGTCTATCTCAGAGCCTCCTCGAGAAGGCTTCCCAGCCCTATTCCTCTCCCAGTCCTCTCAGGAAGAAGAGCAAAAAGATAAATAACTATTTGAGAGCATTCTTCCTTTCTCCACTTCTGCTGTCTTTTTGCCTCCTCTCGCAGGGATTCCCTTGATGAATCTACCATGTGCCTCAAATTATTTATTTTTCTTTCCAAAATTTCAACAATGGATGGATCAGAGTGCCATATTTTTTAACAGCAGACTCTTGAAATGCCATAGGTCAGAATCATTATGTGCTGGGACAGAAGACAGGGCCAGGAGCTGGAGTGAAGTCTTGGCCCTGAAGGAGATGTTCACCAGGGTCCCAGGAGAGCCCTGAGCACGGGCTGAAGCCCGGCACTCGGCCAGCTGCTGGATCCAGGTGCCATTCGCCACCTACCTCACCCCACAACCACTCAAGATGAAGCAGTCCTTCGTGGCTCCTCCTTCTTTCTCATAGAAACGGTGCCAAGTATAGAGGTCTAGAGGGAAAGAACATAAGAGCATGGGCTCCCAGCAGCCACAGTCTTGTAGAATGTACTGAACTATTTAGAGCCTCGTAAGAATCATAGCCTTAAGAACCCAGGAGAGATGTAACTGTTTACTGACTATTTAAAGAGGCATGATTTAAAACAGGGTCCACAAATTACGGCCCATGGGCTAAATCTGTCCTGCCAAGTGTCTTTATAAATAAAGTTTTATTGGAACAGCATGCCCATTCATTAATATATTGTGTACACTGACTCCTTTTGCCCTACATCAGTTGAGTAATTGTGACAGAAACTGTGTGGTCCACAAAGCCTGAAATATTTACTATTGGGCCCTTTATAGAAAAAGCTTGCTGACCCTGGATTCAGAAGATACTGCTCAGAATGTCCCTGCTCTCCACTCTCCCTCTTTCTGTCCCCATTTGCAGCCATCATACACACACACACATACCAGTCCTCTGGAGTCTGTGCCACGACTTGTCTCTGCTTCCTGCCCAAGCTTCTCCATATCTCCCAGTCCTTGTATGCGTGTCCCTGTCTGTCTTTACTTTTCCAGTTCTGGCCCGCTTGCATTAGTTTCTCTCTACCTCTCCTTGCCTCAGGTATTTCCATAAAAAACTGATTATATATAAACAAAGGGGTGTTGTTTCTTCATTGGTCGAACTTACATAGGGACCTGTTCTAATTACGAAAGTGAATGAGAAGCAGCTTTGTGTTCTCTGGGTTGGGGGTGAGGGGGGAAAATAAAATCACTCTCTAGTTCTGTGGTCTTCAATGTTTTTTCCATTGTGGTTCAATGGCCCATGGTAGAAAAGGTTCCTCTTACACACACATCCCCGTATTTTAAAAAAAAACAACTTTAATGAATGTCATTGTGCATCTCTTTACTTCTAGTTACCTGAGAAACAGTCAGCAGTGACCCTGAGAAATCTTAGCCCTCATTTGTAATTCAAGCTAAGAGACATTAATTGGAAGCATGGTTCTATAATATCTTTGTCTGGGAGGGTTTTGGTCACTTGAGAGGTTTTCCACAAGTGAGCAATTACGGGGTCACCAGAAAAACTCAGTCACACTCGCTTCGTTTATTATAGCACTCATCACAGTCTGACTTCTATGGTAATTGTGAAGCTATGAGCAAACTGAGAACTGAGACTATTTCTTACTCATTTTCACAACTGTCACTCCCCCAACCTATTCAAGGACCTGGCTTAGCAGCCAGGTAGTAATGAGCTACAGTTAATTAGATCTGCTTCTTTGTGCCATGAATGTGTTAAGTGATTTATATTCAATTTCCATTCTAACAACTACTTTGCCTGGTAAATGTTATTACTCCCATCTTGTATATGAGGAAATTGAGGCTCAGAGAAGTTAAATGGCCTGCTTAAGCCCTAGTCCTGCCGTGGCAACAGCATCGTGACCTTCTGCAGCAAAGGCAGGCTCAGTCCCTATCTTCAGGTCCAGGTGTTTGTGTCTGTCCTTGGTGGTCTGACATCGACCCTGTGCCCTGCTTCTGACCTCTGCTTTTACACCCTGGACTCTGCCCAGCCTCAGGTTTCCCTGTACTTTTGTCCCACCTCAATCCCTTGTCGGTCAGGCTGTTGGCTCCTTGGAGAGATGCATGCCTCTGGTGAGCCAGTAAGTTCACAACCCAATATCTACAGTCCTGGAAAAAGTAAAAGGAAGAGGCAGAGGCTTAGCCCTGCAAACTCATGAAGGGGTACAGCTTTGTGAGAATGTTCCCAGCCTGACTAACAATCTGGCAGGTGTGCAAGCAGAGGCTCTGTTCTAACCTGGCCCATCCTGCTTTGGTCACCATGCATCTTCTACCAACAGGTCCACAGCCCTGATGATATGCCTGTGAGTGCCCGGGGTATCTTCCTACTTCCACCCAGTGGCGCTGCCCAAGAAAGGTCAGATGGAGCCCCACCGCTGGGAGCATACCATGGGGGCTCGCCCCCGCTCCAAGATGCGGGGCGCAGATCCTGAGACTGAAGGCAGGCAGGCTCCCCACCAGGGGCTCCACCGCAGCCAGCACCAGCGCATGCCCAGTCTCCAAGGTGTCCTTCCTCCTACACTGGCAGCGAAAGCTGCCTGCTCTGCACACCTGCTGTCTCCATGCCCAGAGAACCTGAAAATGGTTTACTGCTCTCATCAATCTGCATTCTTACATTCCAGTAGCTCATTTGGAGGTAGTGCTGCTGCCAGGACGAGACACTCAGGGTTCTGGCTGCAGACACTGGCTGCCATCACCAGGTGGATCTAAACCCCACCAACCACAAGCCGTTCCTCTGCCCTTCCCACCCCTTCTCTATTGGAAACTCAGAGGAGGTGAAATTTAGAATGAGTGTGTGCACCGCTTAATGCTGACGTCTTAAAAATAAGATCCATGGATAGACTTCTAAGAGTTTATGAATCTCCTAAAACACACACACATGCTTGTACAGACACACACACACACACACACACACACACACGTGCACACTGTGTACTATTCTGAAGCATGCGTCCATACTTTTTGATGGATTTTCAGAAGGGCTTACAACAAAAGAAAGTTAAAAACTAGTGGTGGCAACATGCCTGTAATCCCAGCACTTCGGAGGCTGAGGCAGGAGAATCACTTAAAATTAGAGGCCAGCCTGGGATACATAGTGAGTTGAAGGCCAGCCTCAACTACTTAGTGAGACACTGCCTCAACAAACCTTAAAAAAAAAAAAAAAAACTAATGATAAATTTTTCAGACCCAAAAATTGAAAAGACCCAAAAAGGGTGGAGGGTGTTCAAGACACACGTTTCACCAAAGTGCTATGCCTGCTTTTTCTCTTCCTTTTATTCCTACCTTTCATGTCTAAAGGGTTACACCAACAAGGTCTAACCTGACTGGCATGTGGGATGATCTGTCTTTTTCTACCAAGAAGATCCTGAGCCCCAAAGTGTGCTGGTTTAACCTACAGAAAGTCTGTGCACTGTGGTCCCTGAGAAGATTTGACTGGCCAGATCATCTCATCTTCACTATCCATTTTTCTTCTCACCACACACACTTCCACACTTGGGAATTAGCACTGGTATGAGGGAAGGCATGAGAACAAGGATGGGAAAGGACCCGCCTACCTTGGGAGAAACAGGGCAGGACACCAGGCTTCCCACACTCAGCGTTTCCACCATGGCTTCATTTGGCCTGGGGCCAGACCACCCCTGCAGGAACTCCCCTGGGCTTTGGCTCCCCTGCTGGCGCTCTCCTGGGCTGCTGCAGGCCTGAAACCACTCCCCTGAGCTGTGCCATCTCTGCTGGGCAAGAGACGCCTCAGTGTTGCAGCGGGCCTCCTGATGCTTCTCTAAGTGAGACCAATTTGGAGGTGTTCTTCAAAATGCAGCAGTCCAGTTAGTGCACCCTCAACTGCAGCAGTACTGCTGGTGGTACCCACAGGCTGGAAACTCCTCTGGTGTGTCTCGGGCTGCAGTTGTCCTGCTAGAAAGTCCTGGACCTTAATTTACCCCCACCCTTAGCTCAGAGCCTATTAAAGGTGCTTCTGAAATTCACACACTCATACCACATCCAAACCATAGGTGCTGGATAGATAGATAGATGGATAGATAGATGGATGGATGGATGGATAGATAGATAGATAGATAGATAGATAGATAGATAGACAGACAGACAGACAGAATGTGGATGGATGAATGGACAGGTAAGAGAACAGGAGCATGAAACAGACAAAGGAGAAATAAGGATTTTTACCAGCTGCATCCACATGGAGTTATAGTTTAGATGTGGCCATGGTTGCTATTGCTGTTGTTTCAGCACTTGAGTTCTTTCGTCATCACTCATCTCGTGTGTTCTTTGTAGAAAAATAGCATGGCTGTGAAGACTGCGAGAACATCGCATTGGGGAGAAGATGGAAAGGAGAACAAATTCATCTTTACTGAGAAACCACTTAGAAAGCCCCCCTACAAGGCACTTTACTTATATCCTGAACCCTACTGCTGGGTGTTGAGGTAATAGTTGGTCCCTGAGTCACTTACTTATTGGATCTTCTTGCCAGATGGCGGAAACTCAGCCCTCCTTCCTGGTGTTTCATGGATGACCTAAAATCGGGAAGTGGAGGATTCTCACATATAATTTTAGTTACTGCCCATGCACTTCCCCAGCCTCCTCTCCAGCTGCCACTCCAACTCTCCTTCTTGGCCCTTACTGGGGTTACTTGGCCTCTGTCTTTACTACCAATACTTCACTTGACCAGTAAAACTCTTAGGTCCCCACTCTTTCGCACGGCCACCTCCCAGAGGCCCTCTCCCCCGCCTCTGCCTCCCCATCACTGACACTTCCAGCATCAGCCCACTCTTATTGCTCTATTCAGGTGGCCCAGATTGTGCATGAATCCTAAATCTGACCACTTAAGGCTTTCCATGCCCACAGGTGCTCAACAAGGTGCTAAATAGGGCGCCCAATCGTTCCAGTTTGCCTGGGAGTCAAAGGCTTCCTGAGTCATGAGACTTTCAGTGCTAAAACTGGGACAGTCTCAAGGAAACTAGGGTAGTTGGCTACCATATACGTTAGTAAATAGCAAAACTATACTTTTTGTAAATAGTAAAACTCAGATCTATCTGGCTTCCAAACCACTCATTCTTTCAAAGCATTTACCTATAAAATATCATACGTATGGTCTACACAGAGAGCAGGAGCATTGCAAGAGGTTGACAGACCTTCTTTCCTCCGAAGAATATGATATGTGGAGTGAGCCTACTCCACAGACTTCTAAGAACTAATTGATAAAGTTAATATATTACCTTAGGATAACCATATGTCCTGGTTTGTCTGGGACAGTCTCGATTTACACCTGTTTTCCTGACATAATTATTAATAGTGCTCTTTTCAGACTCAAAACATCCTAGATTAGACAATAAATTATATGGTCGCCTTCACTATCATATCCCAGAGCCAGCTGATTAGGTTTTTGATTAATAGGGTCCTTCCCCATAACTAAAGCCCAGCATGGCTTCCTTTGCTACTGACAGGGCCAGTTTGCCCAGGAAACCAGTCACCTGAAAAGAGCAGCATTTCTGCAGCCCTGACTCTCAACTGACTGGAGCTCACATACTTAGAGAAGCCCCTCTCCTGACTTCTAAGCACGAGCCAGCCTGAGGTATCAGTCCTCACATCACTTCAAAGAAGCAGCCCAGGCATTAATTGGCACTCTATGAAGATTTATGCACCATACATCATTATCTCCTGCTGAGAAACAAGACAGATATAGGGCACACAGCAGGTTCTTTAGAAAAAGGTGTCTTGACAGATCTTTGAACCTAAAATGCCTTAAGTAATTGGGACACCCACTCAGGGACATGAAGGATGAATGAGCAGGTTTGTAAAATACCCACGCCCTTGACTGCTGACCCCTCCTCTTCTTCAGTGTCCTCTGCTTCCTCCTCCTAGTCCTCCCTAACAGTCCCCAGTGGCCACTCCCTGCTCATTAATAGCTCCACAGAAAGACAAATCGAGGCAGGGAGAAGAAGGGCATATTAGTCACTGACAGTAGGTTGGATAGGCAAGGAGGTGGAAATGAATACTTGAATGAAGTTTGAGTCTGCTAATGTGTTTCATTAAGGCTTTACCAGTTAACCTAGCCTTCTAATTAGCAGGGCCTAGAGCTTTAAATTAAAATATAACAATCACCTAGAATGTGGCCCAGAGCACAGTAGGTACTCAATAAATGGTAAATAGCAGGGATGTGGAGACCTGTTGGTAGATAAGGGAGTAGCAACCAATGTGTCTACCATGAAACTCTAAGCTCAAAAGAGTTCATCTCACCAGCCCCTGATGGTCACTAGATACCCTGGTCAGCTCATCTTATCAAAGATCTGGTCTTATTGAAGAAGTCTCCCCGCCCCCATCTCTCTCTCTCTCTCACAAACACACACACACACACACTTTGCACTTCTGCCCCAGGGGCTATAAACCCAAGAATCGACTTGAGCTAGGGATGAGAAGAAGAGCACCATACACCATACCAAGAAGTCCTGATACTGCTCCCACTGCAGTTCAGTGACTGTCTTGGCCACTGGACAGTGCGCACAGGATACAAAGATGCCAAGGACACCGCCACTGTGGGGTCTCACAGCGAGGTGGCGAATGGTCCACCTCAATCTGACCTCATAAAGTGATGAGAGACAAGCTGAGAATGCTGTGGGAATGCACAGACAGGGCCCTCCTGGAGCGGAGAAGGGGAAATGTCTTGGGGAAACTGGTGAGCTTGAAGGCTCACAAGGATGACCCAGAAGAGTGAAGTCCAAGAGTGGAAAGTATCTTGATTGCTGTGTGTTTGAAAATTAACTTACCAGACAGTCTTACTTTTTACTTGTAAGATAATGTTTTCAAAGAGAAAAGCCTGTAGGTGCATTCCTGATTCTAAAGAAAATGTTTTATACTGGTTGAGTTCATTATAATTTGATCAATAAGGTCATAGACATTGGTTAATTATCACAAGGTTGGTGAATAAGATCAGCTTCCTGTAGCAATCATAAATTACAACTTTAAAGAAATAAATTCAGTGTCTCACAGGAAATGCTCTAACATCATAAATGAATATACATTTTTCAAGGTTACCAATTTTAAGTCAACAGGCCTTGGAACTATTGAAAAAACCTTTTAATGGAATAAGAAAGCTAGTCTTTGCAACTTTCAATAAATAAATTTATTTAGAAACAAACTTTATGATGAAATACAGACTAAGTTAAAATTCTTGAAAGTAGTATGCAAATATTCACTACACTTATCTTTCTGAATGAACACTGATCCTTTGATTTGCATTTTTAAATATACATATTTCTGAAAAAATTGTGTATGTATTCAAGAGTTTCTCATTTTCTCAAGGTCCCTAGCAAAAAAATCCTGACCGCTGGCAGGTCCTGAGTTTTAATCAAAGCTGAATCAAAGATAGTGGGCACTTATACTAAGCTATTTCCACAACAGAGAAAACCTGCTCTTGGCCTCTACTTGCTTTCCTGTGAGTTGGGCGAATTGGCCTTCATGTCCCTTCCTTGACAGGAGTTTGCAATGATGCAACACAATGGAACTCTGCAAATCATGGGGTACGAACTTGAGTCAGGGTATCTCCCTGCTCTGGCTCTTTGACCCACGCTAGAGATGGGGAGAATCCTCTGATCACATAAAAATATCCTCAGTGGAAAAGATGGGACCATTCTAGGGGCAGGCAGAATGCTGGGGAACCATCCTCTTGACCACCAGTGGAGAAGCTGCTCAGAAGCCCTCAGCATACTCCTGCTGCCAGATCCAAACTCCCCCAGCTCCTTCAGCATCCCAATTCCTTCTCTCCACTTCCTTGTCACTGGTCAGCTTCAGCAGCTGAGACCCTGCGACAAGCACTCCTCTCTCTGGCACACACCACAGCAGAGGCCTTCTGCCTTTTCTCACCAGTTCAGTTGATCTTGGCTGCTGTCAAAAACAAAACAAACCACCAACCTCACCTCTTGGGTCCCAGGTGCATGAGTTCAGTCCCATGTAGTGCCCTTAACCCTTAGAATTTGGGGGGCCCTTAACCCTTAGAATTTAAGGGATAGCTCCCCGTTGTGTTCCCAACGCCACCTTCACCACTTGTGTTTGCACCGAGTTGGGAATCTCTAGAAAGACATGATTTGTTTGCAAAGCCCAGGTCCTGAGAAAGTCTCCAAGCCTGGGGAGATCATCTCTGCACCTCCTTCACTGGCCTGTACTTTCCTGACCAATGGACTACGTCAGGGATACGGAGGTCTCTCCCTAACCTGAGACAGTGACATCAATCAGTTTTGTTTCTAAATTGTGTGTGTGTGTGTGTGTGTGTGTGTGTGTGTGTGTGAGAGAGAGAGAGAGAGAGAGATGCTTTACCTACCCAGTCACAGGTTGTTTCCTCATACGTATCTAAATCTTTGACCAGCATATACCCCCCCCAGATGCCTGCAATGTCACCTCTCTGAGAAGTTTAGAGCAGAACACAAGAAACAGTCTGACAAAAAGACAAATAAATAAAATAGAGGAGAAGGAGATGAATATAAAATGGATCACAGCAATGCTGGAAGTGAGAATTGGAGATAAAAGCTACAAAAAAGATGGGGGAAACCACAATGAGAGCAGCAGGGTAGGCTAGAGGTCTCAGGAAGGCAGGCCAAGTTGGTGCCCTCTTACTGCCCCGGGGCAGCCCAGGGCCTGACTAAAGGCTGGGCACCAACCACCATGCTATCAGGCTCAAAGTCTGACAATGAGCATTCAAAATGTTTTTAAGAGTAGAAAGAAAACATTTCAATGGACTCTGGCTTTGAGGAAATTCAAACTTAATTAGTTACTCTGAGAAATCTCTGTGAACAGTTCTGAGTTACTGGCAAGACTCAAAGATACTTCGTGGATGACTAAACTGCACGTTCACATAAGAAACTGACCTTGATTGAAGGAAACCATCGAAGGGTGGGCTGGAGACAGGCTTGCACAGTGGGCAAAAGAGATGCAGTATGATCTTTTTTTCCCATCTTGTATTCTTTTCTGGACAAAGAAGGATCAGAGATAAAAGAACCATTTGGAAACCATCTAAACAACAAGTGCTACAAACATGCAGGGATCAGGTTACCTGAAAAAGTCATGAAAGCAGCAAATGGAGGCAAACAGGCAGGATGCACACGCTTCCTTGTAAAGCTGGAACCAACAGGGAGGGCAGAAGAATGTGCCTGAACACAAAGCCAAGCTGAACTGTGGCAAGAATTTGCTTGGGTAATAAATATCCAGCTCTCCTCTCCACACTTGAACGATGTGATTTGTTTGCAAAGCCCAGGTCCCTGTCTCCTACAGAACTTTCTCTCTTTGTCTCTTCTTTAAAGTAGTGGTTCTCAACCTGTGTCATTACATACCAAGAGACACTGACAATTAAAAGGTGAGTGAAAAGTGTATGCTATTAATATTAAAGTATCTAAGTATATGTGTTTGTTTATATTAAAGGAAACCAAGGTTATTTCCACAATGACACTATTTCATTCCTACCCTACATTAGTTAGGTCTTGCTGTTTGGAAAAGAAAAAAGCCTTAATCATACTCACTTAAGCCAAAGGAAAGATTTATTGGAAGGTTATTGAATGTTTCAGTGTTGCTGTGTAACATGCTATCACTGGTGACTTACAGCAACCACTTTATCTTGCTTATGAATTATACGGGCTGGGAATTTAGATAAAGCACTGTTATAGCTCATATCTAGATATCCTCCCAAAGCTTCATGTGCTCATAAGTGAGGTTTCTCAAAGGTAGCAAGAGATAGGGTGTGTGAATATGGATTAAGGGCATGTGATAACTATGCTGGTTTAGCATAGTTCTGGGTTTGGATAATGGGAGGCCCTCCCTCGGTATGGGCAGAACCTCCAATTGGCTTAGAGCCTGAATGAAATATAAAGGGAAAAATGGAAGGCATGCTGCTGCTTGCTGCCTCCTGCCTTCCCTGACACCAGCTGTTTCTCCTCTGCAATGCCCCTCTGCCATGCCTCCCTGCCTTGGAACCAGTAGACTATGGACTGAAACCTCTACAAACCAAACTGAAATAAACCTTTCCTCCTTTAATTTATGAGTGCCAGCTATCTTGTCCCAGCAGTGAGGAAAGTAACTAAGACAGGCACACTGAGAATGGCTCAGCTCCATAATATGTGGGGCCCCAGCTGGGAAGAGTTAATGGCTTGGGTTAAGTCAATGATTAGGGCCTGGAATTATCTAAAGGCTTATTCACTCTCCTGCCTGGGTGGCAGATATTACAATCATCTGGGACCTCAGCTGGAGCGGTCAACCTGAGCATCTACATACAGCCTCTCCATAGGGCCTGAGCTTCCTCACAGCATGGCAGTCCTGCAGTAATGGAGGTTCTTACACGATGGCTCAGGGCTTCACTGCAATTTTTCCAGCTAACAAAGTTAAAGTTGTATCACATTTTATGACCTACTGTTGGATGACTTACAATGTCCCCACTGCTATAATGTTTTAGTTTTAGGAAAATCATAAGCCCACTTGGATTCAAAAGGAGTACAAAAATACTCCTCAGTGGCAAGAATGTCAAAATAATTTGCAGACCTGTTTTTAAATGACCACACCAGGCTATCACGTGTAACTGTCGGAACTAGAGACTTAAACACTGGCAGTCTCTCTGCTTTTTGCATGCTGACTTCTTTTGCTTCCTTCTCTCTTATTACAGATTGATTTTATGCACAGAGCTGAGAAAGGATTATCTAGAGTCACATAGTGCAGAAATGGCCTCTGTAGCTCCATTTGTTAAATTTTTTTCAGGCCATCCCCAGTGGAGAGATAATCATTGTAAGATAAGCGGCATCCTCAAATGGTCTCTGCAACATTTGTGATCTACTATGTTCTCTTGAGTTGATAAAGCAATGGTTGACTTACAGCCAGCTATGGGATCATGGGATCACCATATATATATATATGGGCCTGGAATTATCCACAATATTCCCAACTTATGGACAAGTTTCATTCCAGAAAACAAGTTCTAGGAGAATGTTTGTAAGTCAGATTCATTCATCACTCTGACAAACTGAATCTTATACACATTTGACATAAATATACAATGTAAAGCATTAAAAACACAAAAAAATACAGTAATTCCATCACTGTACTATGCTACTGTACGCTCTCACACCATACAGTTAGCACATAGCAGCACAACTGTGACAATGTCCAGCAGACATGTGAGCTACTTCCACAATTTGTTGGCATCTACGAATGTTCATAATGTAAGGTCCATTTATATCTGTGAAAGTTTGCAACTTGAATGTTCATAGATCAGGGACTTACTGTATATATCCCAATCAGATCCTAAAAGTGAAGAAAGGAAAGAAAGTGAAATCTTACTCTAATTACACTAATTGAGTTTTACCTTGAGTTGTAATTTTATATGCCATTTCCTTTTGTAAACTTTGAGTACCTTGAGGAGCGTCTCATAGTAGAGCTCTATATTCAGCTGAATTAATGAATAAATGAATATTCTGAGTGAACAAAATCAATTGCTGCTTAGAATAATATAAAACTCCAAGTTAAACAGTGAATGTGTCTACGATTAGTTAAAAAGACATTCCTCTGGGGGTTGGGTATTTATCTCAGTGGTTAGAGTGCTTGCCTTGCAATCATGAGGCCCTGAGTTCGATCTCCAGCACCAAAAAAAAGACACTCATCTATACCTAAATATTTGATAGTTTTTATGTATTAAATAAATGGTATTTTATTCAATAACTAAAAACTTTAAACGGGCAATGTTTACTAATATACTTATTTAAGTTCATTTTCAGTAAAAAATAATTTTTAGTTCAGTTGCAACTCAGGACAGTCTCTGATTTTGTTAAGGTGATCAGTCACCACTTAATTTATCAGAAGGGAAAGTGAAATCCTCTCTGGGGAGAGATAACATCAACATATACTCATGAGAATATTATAATCTATTAAGTGCTAGAATTAGTGTTAGAATCAGAAAATGTAATACCTCAAAATTCAAAACACATTGGCTAAGCTCACAAAAGATTAAACACAACAGAACAGAAGGTTATAGATACAGTGAATGTGTCTGTATAATAAGAGAGAATAGAAAATATGATTAGAGTTTGAGGATAAAGAAAGAGAACACTAGAAGATAGGTCAATGGAAAATCCAAGCTGAAGAACATAAAGAAAAAAAAATGGAAAATATATAAAAGATCATTAAACAAATGTGGGAAATGATGAGAATGTCCCACATACATGAAATTGGAGGAGAAAAGAGAGAATGAGACAGAAGCAATATAAGAGAAAATAATCAAAACTTTTCCAAAGTAATAAAGGATAACTCACAGATTCTGTGAGCTCTATCAACACTTAAAAGAAAAACAACAAGATATACCAGAAACATCATAGAAAAGCTGCCAAAAAGAATGTCTGAAAAGAAAAAACAGTAAGATGAATATCTAATTTTGTAACAGAAATGAGAAGT
>PVJO010029648.1:0-16548 GCA_004026905.1 Hystrix cristata
AGAATAATCGCACCCTTCCCATCTGGGCTGTAGATACCGCAGTCAGCAGGGCTAGAAGGACGGGGTCTGGGGCGACTGGATCTGCAGAGGCCTGCAGCTGGCTTGGGAAGTCCTCTTGTCTCAGCAAGGACGTCAAGCCAGGATCAAATGACCACAGCGGACGCTGGTCAGAAAGGCCTGAGCATGAGGCCACCACTGCAAGGACAGCCCTGGTCACTGAAAAGAGGCGAGTAGGGGATGGCTGAGAACAGTTCATGCACTATTAGGCTGACCACCAGGGACGAGCAGGGGTGGGCAGGGCTGCTGTAAAAATATCGAAATGTTTAGTATTAAAATATATGAGCTACTCTGGGGGGGCAATAAAATAGTCACCAAACCATGGTGTATGGAGGGGTTTTATTATCCACTGGAAGGAAAGTTTTATGGGCTCAAGGGTCACCTGACTCTGGGTAGAAGTCTCCTTGTTGTTATCCTAGACCTGTCCCCAGTCCAGCTCTTACCTTATGGGTCTGTCTGATACCCGAGGGGCTGTCCCTGCCCTGAAGGCAGAGATTTTGTTGAATCCATACTTGCCATCCAGCCTAGGAGCTCAGTAAATGTTGTTTGAACTGAATCCAGTGGTACCAGCTATGGGATGTTGAACAAGACTCTTATGTAAGCCTCTGTTTCCTTGTCAGTGTCAACAAGACGAGATTTAAAGATATACCACCTACCAGGTGTGGGCTGCTGTGTCTGTCCTGGGCTCTGTGTAGTAGCGCCATCTACAGGATGCCTGATTGTCCCAGCAAGAATCTGGAAGTGACTGCAGTCCCAGGAGCTGTGGAAACACACCTTGCCCGGAAGGCGGGACAAGCAGGAGAGAGATCCCTGGAGACAGAAACCTCAGAAGACCCCACAAAAGGACCCATGAAGGAAAGAATCTGTTTCAAACAAGAGCTAAGACAAGGGCACCCAAAGCCCACTCGACCCTGCATGTGAAGGCCATGAGGCCATTCCACCCCTGGGAGGGGCCAGAAACCAGGCAGTCACCTTGGGATGGAGGAAATGGGCAAGGGGAGAAACAGAGGGAAGACAATGTGTGGGTCAGCCTTCTGTTGCTACAACAAAATACCTAAGGAAACAACTTCAAAAGAAGAAAGATGTGTTTGGCTCACAGTTTCAGAGGTTTCAGTCCATGGTGGCCTGGCCCTATTGCTTTGCACCTGTGGCAAGGCAGAACAGCATGGCGAGGAGCACACAGTAATGCAAGATGCTCACCTCATGTCAGCTGGGCAAGACAGAGAGAGCGAGAAAGAGAGAGAGAAATACAGCCCCTTAAGGACGTATTTCCTCCACCTAGGTCTGACCTCCTAAGTTGCCACCAATACCCCATTAAGTTATGAATTCATAATCCATTCATGAGGTCAGAGCTCTCATGATCCAATCACCTTCTAAAGGCCTCATCTCTGAACACCACTGCACTGGGGACCAAGCTTTCAACACATGCACTTTTGGGGGACATTATAGATCCAACCCATCGCAGAAAACAGCTCTCCCTTCCCCGCTATGGGTTGCCAACCAGAAGCAGGCCTATGCCAAGGAGGGGTGAAAATTTGAACATTAAATACACTTGGGGGTATCAATTCTCTTAGACTGGACCTTCTACAGTGAATTAAGACTCAGAGTAAAATGGGGCTGTCTGTCACCTGAGAGTGAGCAGAAAAGATCCAGCCCTGTTGAAACTTATCTGAGCCAAGGAAAAACGATCCTCATGAGACGAATGTCAAAGAGACAGTGGGAGGGAAACTATAAAGCTGCATTTTAATTTATCAGGAGTTGTGCATTCAAAATATCCAGTACCCTACACACACACACACACACACACACACACACACACACACACACACCCCTCCAGCTGGGCTGGTCCACAGCTACAGAGTGCAGGTGGTGGAGCATCTTGTGCCACAGCCTGGACCTGCTGTGGAGCCTTCGCTTGCTCTAGGTCCCATCCAAATGGCTACTGTTCAAGTCAGTGACAAGTGAGGAGAGTACGTTTCTCATGCACAGTATGTATGTTGCCTCCAGAATCCAAAGGGGTCCACCAAGCCCCATCTTCCTTTCTCCTTGACAGGTTGGGGGGACACACTTGATGTGCCGCAACTCATCCTCATTTGAAATGAGATGCTGTGCCCCAGACTGGGCTACTGGAAATGTTGTCAGTGTGGCAGGTCCCTGAATCTGTGTGGGACTTCTTTCCTGTTGTTTGGTGCTTGTGTGCCTTATTAGGCATCGAGAGTACCTGCCACTTCCTACTCATTAGCATAATGCTATGGATACAGCAGGAGCAACAGGCTGCTGTGGTATGTGGGGGGCATCAGGGAGCCCATGGATTACAGTATAATGTGGAGCTGGAGAGTTACCACAGTCCTCAAGCTAGACAGTGAGCACTTATCTCTTTCTTATGTGAAAGTGACCTGTGTTTGATCCTCCTTGTTGATACGAGTTGAGAAGAATATATTAGTTCTATAATAATTCCAACTAATAGAATTGCAAAGAATGCATTTATCAACTATATTCACTTCCCATTGCTGTGATAAATAACATGATAGAATAAACTTAAAAGAAGGAAAGATTTGTTTTGGCTCCTTGTTTTGGAGGCTTCTGTTCTGGGTTGCTTGGCCCTGTTGCCTGTGGATCTGAGGTGAGACAGTAGATTGTGGCCCTCAGTGTGGTGGAGAAAGCTGCTCACCTCATTGCAGCCAGGAAGGAAAACCAGAAAGGAAGGGACTGGGTCCCTATAGCTCTTCCAAGGGCACAACTCCAGTGACCCAATTGCCTCCTGCTTCCTCCACCTCTTAAAGGCTCCACCGTCGCCCAGTAGCCGCGCAGGCTGGGGACCAAGCCATTATCACGTGGGTCTTCGGGGGACATTCTGGATCCAAGCCACAACACCAAATAAAGCGAGCTATTTCTGATCTCCTTATCAGTGGGAATTGAGAAGAACACATCTCCCGAGGGATGGAGGCTGTATTTTCTGCTCTAATCATGATCAGCATGGTGGCAGTGACAGGTTAGCTTTCTAGTAGCTCACCATTACCCACCATAATCCGTCTGACCTTTGCAAGGATCCAATAAGTGAGTGCAACAGGGATTTGATCGGGACCACCACTGCCTTGGCACCCTTCAAGTGTTCGCAGGTGGCGTTTTCTCTGTAATTGCTCACGGGGTAGTTTCTTTCTGACTTACACCTTGGCTGGGGTGGGACTGTTTTAGGTGCTTCCACTTGGCTTTTCCTATGAAAACCATCTTATTCCATGGGCCAGGGAATGAATGTGAGGGTCTGCATCCCCTCAGCGTCTGTCCCACGTATATGCTCCGGGGCAGGGAGGACGCGGCTGTAATGCACCATTGCACCCACTGTGAGGCAGGCTTGGGCCAGAACGCTTTTTATCTTCTGGTCTCCACACACCACGACCGTGTTTCAGCTATTGGTGCCATTTCACAGCTCTAGTGTTATTGGGGCCCTTGGGACCCAACAGTCCTCAAAGGAGCTGAAAATTCCCTCTCATCCCTGTACACTGACACTTCAGGGAAGGACTGAGGAAGGGCCTTTCGATGCGTGCGACGGCAATGCAGGCTTTCTGCTACAGGGCGTCCAGCATCACTGTGCTCCTGGCCTGTGGAATGGCTCAGGTATAAGAGTCCATGATGGTGTTGGGGATTTAGCTCTGTGGTAGAGTGCTTGCCTAGCAAGTGCAAGGCACCGAGTTCGATTCCCAGCACCCACTCCCCCCAAAAAAGAGTCGACGAAGACCTCGTTTCCCATGATATAGTTATGCCCTTCGTGCCTCTACCAGGCCCGTGCAGTCCCACACAGTGACACCAAGGAGCTCTCATTCTGTGGCAGCTTCTCCCACAGACCCAGGGAGGGGGCCAGCAAGAGCTCTCCAAGGTGCTGGTGTCCCCCAAACCGCGCACCGCCATCGCATGAGTGGAAACACCTCTGGCCTCCCGAGGAGAGTCAGATGCTGGCTCTTCCAGTCTTGCCTAACGAATCCTCCCGGAATCTTTCCACCCCTTCCTCAGTTCTCTGCCTGACGAGGCAGCTCCAGAATCTCCACCTCATTGACCTTGGGTTAATCCCATGCATACACTTTGAGGAACGAAACTAGCAGCATATTAAGCTACATTCCAGGTGTTAGTGCCACCACCTCGAACCCTGACTCATAGGCAAGTGCTCTCACGTGAAACAACGCTCCCCTTTCTAGACTTTGGCATCACACCTTCAAGATCCAGCCGTTCCCATATGTCTTCCCCTGATTCTTGCTAACCTACGTCAGATCGTCTTTCCTTCAACGAATAAGCTATTTTCTTCTGAAGCAGGAAGTCTGTTTCTCCAACTGATGTTGTACCAGCATGTGACCTTGCTTGTCTACCCGGAGCGGAGTGTAGCAGACGCGGCTCTCAGGGATGAACACAATGCAGGTCGCACTGCTTCAAGTGCAGTCTCTGCAGGTTGCCAAGCAAAGAGAGGCCAATCTCTTCTGGTAAAGGGTAGTAAAGTCCACCTCTACCTCAGCTAGTCGCAGAAGGCCCTAGAGGCATTAACTCCCTAAATTTCCGGGTTGTGTATATGTGCCAAGGAGTGGCCTTGGATGCCCCCCAGGATGGGAAGTGGGAGGGACAGGCGTGGATCTATGTGAATGGGCTCCTGACTGTCGATGATCATGTGATAAGCTGGAGCCAGAGGGTCACCAGCGGAGCCCCATGTATGTCCTCTACGGGTGAGTGGGAGGGCCTGGTGCTTAAGTGCAATTTTGCAGCCAGTGGCCCAAAGCAATGGGGGTTGTTTCTTTAGGAATTGCTCACAGAAGCAGTGTAAGAGCCAGAAAAGAAAATGTGTCCCTCACAATATTCAGTGTAAGCTAGAACAGTATGTCCAGCTTAGTTAGCATCCTTATTAACCATAATTTGGATACTCCTAAAGAACCAAGAACTGGGCGTGGTGGTGCACGCCTGTAATCCCAGCACTTGGGAGGTTGAGGCAGGAGGGTTGCCACAAGTTTGAGGCCAGCCTGGACTACCTATGCCAGTATGATAAATAAGTTCATTTCAAAATTTTAGAACTGTAATATAAAAGAACATGACTAACATCTATCTCATTACTTCATTTAAAGTGCATCTGTGAATAAAT
This sequence comes from Hystrix cristata, assembly GCA_004026905.1. Classification (NCBI taxonomy): domain Eukaryota; kingdom Metazoa; phylum Chordata; class Mammalia; order Rodentia; family Hystricidae; genus Hystrix; species Hystrix cristata. Next base: position 5,174 of record PVJO010029648.1, read on the forward strand.
GTGTAACTGTACAACCTGTGAATGTATCTGAGTGTTGTGCATGTAACCACATTTGTGTTTGTACTGTTTCGCCTATCTGCGTTTGCATACGTATTTATGTGTACTGTACATCCATGATCTACCATGTGCAGGTAGGCATTGTGCCAGGCACTGAGGATGCACTACGTAGGAAATCTATCTTTACGGGACTTACACAGGAAGATGCCTATTTTGCCAGTTAGTGGGAAGACTCAGTGTTAAGAACCTCTGACATACAAACATAAATACATTTATCAATCAGTACTGGGGATTAAAGCCAGGGCCTTCATACCGAGTTACAGCCCAGTCTTTTAATTTTTTTATTTTGAGACAGGATCTCACTAATTTGCTAAGTTGTCCAGTGTAGGCTTAAACTTTCAATCCTCCTGTCTCAGCCTCCCAGAGGGCTGGGATCACAGCTATGTACTACCACACCCGGCTAGAACCTCCAAAGTTTAACTGGTGTGGTGGACAGAATAATGGCCATCCCGAAGGTGTTCACATTTTTATCTCTGGAATCTGAATTTAACACCTAGTCAGCGAGAATAAGGCTGCAGATAGATTAATGTTGCTTGATCTGTCTTAAAGAGACTGCCTTGGATTTTCTGGGTGGGCCTGACATTATCACAAGGAAGAGGGAGGCAGAAGAGTCAGTGTTAACGTCCAGCCTTAGAAGATGGAAAAGCCAAAGCAATGGATTCTCCCCTAGAGTCTCCAGAGGAATACAGTCCTGGCAACACCTTGAGTTTAGCTCTGTGAGTCCCACTGTAGGCTTCTGACCCCCTGTAAGCTGTGAGATAATAAAATGTGTGTTGTTTTAAGCCATTAAGTCTGTGGTGATTTGTTACAACAGGAAACAAATACATCCACGACAACAGGGTCCATGTCTGCAAACGCTCCCTCTACACGCTGGCTCTTAGCCCATAGCGCCACTTAAAGTTATGGGGGAGCCGGGTCTCACACTGGGGTTGGGGTTGACAAGTCAGCAGCTAAGGAGGAAATCTGGAGTAAGAATTAACCTTGAGCATGCCTTAATTGCCCACTATGTAGAGTTCAGGGACCAGGAGCCACAGAACCAGAGCAGATGACACTCCCCAAGGTGCCCTGCCCCCAGGGCGCCCTCCCCAGGGGCCCAGCCAGCAAAACACCTCCTGCACTTGGAATTGTTTCTCGCTCCCTCTAGGCATACAATTGCATTTGAATACATTCAGAGAGCATATGCTGCAGTCCATTGTAATTTCCGATTGGTTTTTATTTTCCAAGTTGCTAAGGAAGGAACAACAACAACAACAACAAAAAAAAAACCAAACCAAGCCCCCAAAACCTTCTATTTGTATTGCTACTTGCTGTCCTTTATTGGAAAACATACTAAAGGTAAAGGGGAATGTGGAGAGGAATGACTCCCATCCCTGCCCCACATAGCCCACCTCTGACAAATTCTAATGTTATTCTACATTTGATGATGAGTCTTTAAAAATAAGTGGAATGTTACACATAAAGTGGAACCCCAGTATCCTCTTCATCCTCGTGGATGACTTCCCTGGTCCCCACACACTGGCAGGAACACTCCTGACTTCATTCTTTATAGCATTCCTGTGCCTGCTTTTAACCTCTATTACCCAGATCTGTGTGCCCCTAAACACTGAGGAGCCGATTCACATATTTAGAACTGCCACATAAATTCTACCCTACACTTTCCTTTCCCGTAACCCCCAGCTCCACAGTAGGTCTCTGAGATGGATCCACACTGGTATCTGTACTTTGTTTCTTTTTCCTAACTGATGATGAATACTATTCCACTTTAGGAAACATCACAGTTTGTTTATCCATTCTTACAATCCATAGGCATTTATGTTGTTTCCAATTTTTCTTTAACGCAAACAAACCATCAAGGATCATTCATGTACATTTCCTTGTTAGACTGCTTCCCGAGTACATGTTCAGGAGGGAAACTGCCGTGGCAAAGGATGTGTTTAGACCTGGCAGTCCTGGTTATTGCCCACTTGCTTTACACGGTTGTCACCCCGATTTCCCACAGGCAGCACATACTGGTTTCTGCCCATCTGATGGCCAAAGAGATTTGACCTTCTCAGGCCATGGTGGCCCACACCGGCTCAACTGGTTCATGTAGGAACCCTGGCCAGAGGTGGCACAGGTCTCATTTATGATCACCTGGCAGGAGGCCCTGAGGCCCAGGGTAGGGATGATGAGCCTAGCACAGCTGGTTGTGGCCAATGAGGAGCTGAGAAAAGTCAGCGTTCAACACGCCGTGGGGACCGGGCATGCAATCAGAACACACACCATAGCAAACCTTTAGAGAATAAAAGACATTCAAATAACTGGTATGGTAAAGGGTCTCAGCTGAGCTTCTATTTCATAAAACATTTAATCGATTCCACCTTTGAGCCTGGCAACACTCCTCCTATAAGAAAGACTCTGCTTGTTAAGCTTCTCACTTTACAGGTGAGAAAAGTGAGGCTCGGGGCTAATCAGTCAGAGACCAGATCTCGAGTCTCTTTGCTGTTAAAGTCTGTCTTCTGCACAAGCACCTGGAGATGGGCATGCAAGAGCTGGGGACCCTCAATGTGGACGGTGAGGCCTTGCCATCTCAGGGCCTCCTGCCAAGCTCCCCGGCAACAGCAGTCACAACACAGACTCACCATTTCCTTTTCTGGTGAGCCTTGGCCTCAGCTTTCATACACCTGGATCAAGCTGCGTGACATCTTGGCACTGCCACTGGCCGGGTCTGTGACCTTGAGCCAGGCTCTCCTTCTCTGTGTCTGGGTTTTCTCATCCGAGCACGGGATGACATCGCTGACCCCACAGCCAAGTTTGTGACTCAACTGAAGCGACGCATGTGCAGGTTCCAAGAAGACACTCAAACTCTGCGCTTAGGATGAAGACTGGACTGTGGCGTCTGGCTGTGCAAGGGAGGAGTGGTGGCCTCAGGGGAGGAGAAGGACACCACGGCAGGCACGGCCAAGAGTCAACCACTGATTCCAGAGACAGCCATCTGCACAGGCCAAGAACACTCTGGAAAGGCTGGTTCTCGGCACCGAAAGGGGAACCAGAGGAGCTGTCGCCAGGTATAGGTGGCAGTCCTTCAAGACCATCCGCCAGGTCACCTGAAGGCCCCCGGCTTCCTCTTCCCCCTGGCTCAGTGATGGAGCAGGATCACAGCTGACGCTGAGCTGACCAGGCCGTCTCCACGGCAGAGCTCAGGATGGACCTCCGCCACGCACGCTGTGGCTGGGAACCTGAGATGAGGAAGTGGGAGATCAACTGTGCATCGATGACCTATTGTCCATTTCCGTCCGTCCCAGAAGGCCTCTGCCGTAACAAGGGAAGCAACTCGAGGTTTCTGCGCTCTTAACACAAAGCCTCGTCATCAACTAGTTAGCTACCTCCAATGATAAGAGAAAAAACACAGAATCAGAAGGTAGGCACACCTGCAATCCCAGTACCGCGGGAGGCTGAGGCAGGATTGCAAGTTCGCTTAAGCCCAGCCTGGGCAACTTAGTGACATAGTGAAACCCTGTCTCAAAATAAAAAATTTGAAGAGGGCTGGAGATGTAGTTCAGCATGAAGGGCTCGGGTTCAATTCCCAGTACTACAAAAAAAAAAAGATAAGGTGGGGAGGAAGGGGTATTTGAATTTGCTCTCAGCTCTGCCTCTTTTCAGCTGGGTGAACTTTAACTTTCATAAGCCTCAGTCTGTAAGCCATGGAGATGAGAGCTAAAAACACCTCTCCCACCCGCCTCCCAGCACCGTGAGGCAAATGAGGAAGCACACGTGGCAGAGCCTGCAAACTCTTGAGTGCCAAATAAATGGCAGCTGCTGTGTGAATGGCACTGGGTCATTCCTGCTCTGTGGGAAGCGTGTGGCTGTGGAGGTGGAAGTACTCCTGGGGCAGGAACAGATTTGGGGGGAAATCCGGCTTGCTCCGTCATGGGACCATCTGGAACTCTATCCAGCCTCCCCAGAAATTCAATTTGTAACTGTGGTCTCATCTACTAACCTCCCTGTTCTGATCAGGTGAGACGTTCAACCACGGGGCTGTTCACGGCCAATGACAGCAGGCATGGTTCAAATACCAGTCTGTCCCTTGCAAGCTGGGTAACCTTGGATAAGTCATCTGTCCTGAGTCTTGGCTCTAAAAATGAGAGGAATAATGCCTACTTCGTGCCAATGTGAGAAGTACATGGGATGATATGTACTTGTCACATGGTAAATCTTCCAGAAATGGTGGCTGCGAGCTTAATCTCCACAGGCTTGTTCTAACTTTCCATCTGTGAAATGGGGACCACTGCCGCTCCCTGGAAAGGCTGTCGTGGTAATGGAATGGGGTGATGCACAAAGAAGCACAAGACGAAGTCACCACGGCAGCGAGACCAATGTAGGTCTTATTCCCCAGACCTCAGTGTCCTGCCAAGTGCCTGCCATGCTCCTGGTAGCACTTGGCAAACATCTGTGGAGTGAATGAATGAAACAAGTACTCTCAAAATGGAAACTGTGGGCCACTTTGATGTCTCTGAGCCTCAGTTTCCTCACCTGTGAGATGGGCCTATCCATACGTACCTGGAAGGGTGGCTGTGCAGATGAAGCGTCCATGGTCAATGGTCCAAACGCTCTCTGACGCTGGGTGTGTGCTGTGGGACCCTTCCCCAGGCAGACACCACTCGAGGCAGCTGGGTAATAAGAGCAATCTTTACTGAGCGATACAGGACTGAGTACTAGGAAGGGTTTACAAGGATGGAAATGCACCCCACCCGCCCCGGCTACCCCTGACACCCAGAGACTACAGTACTTAGGAGTTAACGCAACGGCCATAACTGGTGAATATCTGTCCATAACAAACCATAGCATATTTATACTGTATCACATCAAGTGATTATAGAAATCCATATATATATTGCTTGTATAAAATCTTTTTTTGTAAAAAATATTAAAAAAAAAAGTATAAAAAACATGTGCAGTTGAAAGCCCTGCCAGGACAGCCAGTCTGTAAACATTCAGTGAGTGTGTGCTTTGGAAGGGCGCCCGCGCCTCAGTGCCCATAGCAAACTCCAGCAGGGCCGGCGAGGGTGCACCCAGCTGCCGCCTCCTTGGCAGGGGCGTCAGGGCCCCCCGGCAACCCCCCTCTCCGGCTCTGTCCAGTCGAGGCAGGGCTGGGGCAGGAGGATTGCAGTTCATGCTGAGTTCCATCCTCAGCTGCATTTTGGTTGTAACTCATGGCTTTTCCTGGCTGCTTGGTGGTCCCTTGGGTGAGTGCCCTGGTAGAGAGGCCGGAGGAGCGCCCCTGGGTGCCTGGCTGGGCATCTCTCTGCCCCTGCCTCCTTCAGGCTGGGACCCAGGCAGGACAGCCCTGCCCACGGTCAACTCGGGTCTCAGCACTTGGTCCCTCTGGGTTTCTTCAGCCTGCTCTTCCTCTCGTGTGGCTGATCTGAGCTTCACAAAAAAGCCCTCTGGATGCTGGCTGTGCTGAGCCTCATTGTATAGTTTTTCACGTAGCAAGGAAGGGCCCTCTGGGAGCCCGTCCTCCTTCCTCTCTGTCTCTCCTCCTCCTCCTCGCTCTCCTCCCAGCCCACGGTCACTTCTTCTCCAGCTGCTCCAGCAGCGGGTTGCCTTCAGACTCCGGCGTCTTGACGCTGTCGGTACGGACAATGCAGGTGGGGCGGTGGCGGTTCAGCATCAGGATGAGCTGCTGCCGCTCCTGCTTCAGCTCCTCGATCTGGGTCTTCAGCTCAGCGTTCATGAGTTCCAGCCGCTCAGACTCCTGCACACAAACACGGACACACGTGTAAGTGGGCACATGACCAGTTGTGGGGAGGGGCTCTGCCTGCAGGGAGCTCTGGGCCGGTGGCCGCATGGCCCACCTTGTTTCTGGCTTCTAGGTTCCCATTAGAGGCTGAGCCGCTGGGTTAGCTGTCTTCCTGCAGGCAGAGCTTATCCCACCCGTGACACCAGCCTCCGCCACGGTGGCACGACCCCAGCTCATGACGTATCCCTGCTCCTCCCACAATCCGCTCCAGCCTCAGTGGCCTCCTGAGCTGTTGCTCACATACTCTCCTGCCATAGGGCTGTTGCACAAAATAGGCAAAGGATGGAGGCCAGGTGGATCTAGTGCAGGTCCACGGAGGGTCTACGGAGGGTCCGAGGTGGCTGACAGATGGCAGTACAATGGCAGGTGTGATGAATGTGAGATGGGAACATTTTGGTCTGTGGGATCAAGGAGCCCAGCATGGTCACATGGTTCCTCCTAACCCAGGTCGTTTCTGGCTATTAGTCTATAATTATGTGAACAGTCTCTTCCAGAAGCTTCATCCACAGACAGGCAATGGACAGTCATTCTGCTGGGTCCAAAGTAAAGCTTTAAGTAGACCTCAAGTGAGATTTCCAGGGCACCTCCAGCTCATGAGGGGAGGGTCTGGGGAAAGGAGGAAGCTCAGAGATTGGATGGGGGTGACTGGACCAGAGTGGGGACAGGTGAAGGGCACTGTCAGTCCAAGGCCTGGGCGGTCAAACAGCAAAACAAAAAAGCATCTGAAGGATTTTCCCTGGACTCCGTCTAAAAACTTAGGGCTCAAAACCCTTCAATCTGAGAGCTGACATTTCTTCATGGGCCAGCAAAATTTTAGGCCAGTGGTTCCCAACTGGGAGTCATTGTGCCACCCAGACTGCAGACATTTCTGGCTGTCAGCACCAGGGGAGGATGCTCCAGGCGCCAAGAGGGCCGAGGGCAGGGATGCTGTGAACGTGTCGCCATGTCCAGCACAGCGCGTACTAGTCCACAACTCCAGTGGTGCCGGGACTGTGCAACCCAGATCAGCCAAAAGGTGAGCTGCGGTTCCAAGGCATGTGCGACAACTAGCCTACAAGCCTATGAGCTTGGTGCTCGGGGTCCTGGGAGCCCTGGGTGGGGCCCACACCCCTCCCTGGGGTGCAGCCTTCCCTGCACCAGCCGGTCAGACTGAGCTGGTTCTTGTGCTCATTTCCCGAGGTGGCAGTAACCCGGGGAATTCAGAACTGCTGGGGTGGCAAGCCGTGTGACCAGACACCCAGGGAAAACAGCCTTGAAAAAGGAAAATACTGCTCAGCAGGAAAATATTAAAAACCAGCTATGGTGGTTTTTAGTTCAACAGGCTGAGACGTGACTGGGAAGCTGGCCTGGTCCCGAGTTCTCAGACTTCCCCAGGAAACCCATCTTGGAGGACCAGGAGAGACCCCGTGGGAAACCACAACAGTCTGTAACCCCACAGTCCACAGCGGTCTGGTGCCGGTTCTGGCCACCTGCTCACTGGGTCTGGCTTGCTGGTGACCTTGGGAAGGTGTCACAGACCCTCTGAGACATTCAGTTCCCCCAGCCACAGGCTTAGCGCCTTCTTTGTAGTCACTTGAGCCTTTGTCTCCAGGTGCCACGGGGCAAGCTACCTACCCAAGAGGATTTGCTGAGCACCTGCTTGTAGAATGAATGCTTGGGGAATCCAAAGGCCACAGGGGCCCAGCGTGGCTCTTGCGGAGCTTCTGCTCTCAGGGAAAGAGCAAGTCTATAAGCAAGGTAGAGCTTTCTGGGGGACTGTCAGTTATCCAGGGCTTGGGAGACCTTCAGAGAGGGCTAACGGTGGGGGCTGACCTTGGACTTGAAAGATAAGTTGACTCTGGCTGGTAAAGAAGGGTGGGAAAGGAGCTTCAGGTAGGGACCCCCGAGTGAACAAGGCCACAGACGCAGGGCAGTGTAGGGTGTGTGGAGCGCATAGAAACAGGCACTGTGATCACTGCTCACTTGAAGACACAGTAGGGTGTAAAGCGAGGAAGCTGGGTTGACAGCCAGATGGTGGCCCTGGAAAGCCTGTAGGTTTAGAATCAAAGTCCAGAACAAGTTTTTAACTTCTCAGAGCCTCAGTTATCTTGTTTGTAAAAAGGCGGTGATCACGGTAATTAGGTGAAGTCACAGTAGCGCACTTTGTAAACCAAAGGGTTAGAGAGGCAGAAGGGATTTTTAGCTTAACTTTGAGAGCAGGAGAATAGTATGAAGAAAGAGAAGAAAGATGTTTAGAAGGAAACAAGGTCTTGGTGGCTGCCTGGCCTTGGAGAATGAAGGAAACAGGGCAGAGAGCAGGACAGGGCTAAACACAGCCAAGAAGGGGCACTGTTCTGCAGAGGCACGGAAAGAGTTTGGTTTTAGGAACAGCAAGTTCAAAGTTTAAACTAGACATACAAGGGGAAGCATTTGACATGTAGAATTTGATAGCAGCACACACAGATGCACCTCTGTGAAATTACCATGCGTTCCACCAAGGCCCATGGGGACATCAGTGTCACACAAGACCAGTGAGGTGCAGGCAACCTGCTGCACACAAAGCTATCATAGGGTCACAGTTACCTATTGGTTATGTAGAATGCTACAGTACATCATAGGACATCCTGAATTCTTCTGGGCTGTCATGATGTAAATAACTGCTTTTTATTTTTATTCCTTTCTGTATTCAAAGAGTTGTTAGTTAGTGCTATGTATTCACTTACAGTGTAACTGTAAGTTGTGTTCAGGAGAATCTTTTTTCAACCATGACTATAGAAGTGTTTTGTGGTTTTATAACAGTAATTACCTGATTTGTTTTCCTAATGAATGAAGAAGGAAATGGGCTAGGATCTTCTACATGTCACTTATGCAGCGAAGTGATTCCATCTGCATTTTTTGTTTATTGTTTTGACTTCTGGTAGATATTTATTGTTCCAGAAAAATCAAAACCATTTGGTGTTTTAGAATACAATTAGTGAAAGTTAAGCTTTGGCCTAGTACACTGCGGTTGGTTGGCAGTCAGTTGAAGAAAGTAGCGGGTGAAAGGCTGAGTATCTTGGGTTTCATCCTGGCCATGTGACCTTGGCCAAGCTATTCCCTGTCTCTGGGCCTCAGTTTCCTCCCAGAAAATATGGTGATTGGTCCGAGAGACCTTAAGCAGTAAGATTCTCTGGCTATTGAAAAAAAGAAAGAAAGAGAGAAAAAATTAATGTAAGGCACATGAAATAGAGTGCCACTAATGTTTTTGTCAGAGTTGGGAAGATGCATGGTGAGACCTTCTGAGCCCAAGAGATGTGTCTAGATTAAAATTCTAGCTCTGCTGCCTGGGAGCCATACTACTGCGAGTAAATTTTCTTATTGCTGCATCTGGGAAGCCTGAATAGAGTTCCGGGCAGCAGAGGAAGCCCTGGGTTCTTGGTCCACTGCCTTGGCCACTGTGTGATCTTGGGTGAGTCTTTGGTCCCTCAGGATCCTCGTCCATAACATGGGGCTCCCTGTCGCATCTCACAGTCGCTGTGATCATTCAGGACAGAGTGGCTATGAATGCTGGGGGAGTATAAGGTGGTACGATCACTGCCAAGCACCAGAGCACCAGCATCCTGCACAGCTATGTGACAGAAGCCCATGCTGCAGAAGAGAGAAGCCTCGGCTGGTCAGGTAAGCGTCCTCTCGGAGACATGGAAAGACTCCCAGGGCAGATCTGGGCGTCCAGGGTCAAGGGCAGGAGGTGACTTTTTACTTGTCATACATATACACACATTCTCTCTCTCACTTGCTCACACACGCACACAAACCTAAATATGAGGCCTGATCCAAACATGGTGAATTTTTACATTTTAAAAATGTATTACAGTAAAAGACGCAGCTCACTTCAAACACAACTACCCCACCATTCTGGCCACTTTCTCAAGCAAGTCTAGAAGTCCTCTTTTGTGAGTGTCTTTAGTTGCACTGTTGTGGCTGCTTCAATGTCCTGAGTTGATTCAAAACATTTACCTTTCTTGGTCACTTTGGCTTTGGGGAGGGGCCAGAAGCTGCAAGACATCAGATCTGGCAAAAAAGGTAGATGAGGGCACGCTGTATGTTTTCACAAGGCCGCCTTTCCACTGGTTGGCACTCGGCAGCAGCATCCGCCATATTTTTGACTCTACCTCGGACAGCTACTCATGAAAGAGGACTTCCAGAACTGCTTCGGAGGGTGGCAAAAATGGTGGGATAAGTGTGTTTTAGAGCAAGGGGGAATATTTGGAGGGACAGTAATAGCAATGGCTATTTCACTTTAATAAATGTTTTTAAATTTAAATATTCATCATATATTTTAAACACCTCTAGTATATATCCCTTTGTATCCTGAGCCCTGCAAATATTTTACGTTTATTAAAAACTAAATTATACTGGTCGCCGTGGTGCATGCCTGTAGTCCTTGCTACTCAGGAGACCGAGGCAGGAAGTTCACTAGTTCTAGGCCAAGCTGGGCAACTTAGTGAGACTTTGCTTAAAAAAAAAGGGGGGGCTGGGGATGTAGTTCAGTGGCAGAGCATTTGCCTAGCATGTGTGAGGTCCTGGGTTCAATCTCTAGCACTCCTTCCTTTTTTAGTACTAGAAGAAGGAAGAAGGAAGGAAAGAGAAAGAAAAGAAAAAGAAAAAAAAAGGATGAACCCAAGTGTACAAGCATTGTCAACACGGCTGACTGGACCTGTGCTTAAACCTCACACTCAGCCTTGCCACCAAGGCCGGAGGATGGGGGAGAGCTGGGAGGACACTAGGGGGATGACGACAATGACTGCAATGACTGGGTTCAGGCCCAGACAGTGCTCCTGGAGTCTCCCCCTCAGACCCTGAGAACACACACTTCCCTTCATAGCCACCTCTCTTCTCCCTGGGAGAACAAAACACTATTTCAGTAGCCCAACCCTGCAGGCAAAGGAACCCTTTGACTATGTGCCTCCCTCCTAAATCTTTCTTGTGGCTCTCTCTGACCACAGAAGTCATCATGCTAAGGCAGACACTCATGAGAGTGATAGAGGTGCCACTAACAACTAGGTCAGGACCAGAGTCATAACCCGGATTGTCGCGGCAACCTGGCACTGGGGTCACCCTACAGGGAAGGGCCTGGGCCTGCCTGCCTCTCCATCTACCCATTTAGCACTCCAGCCTCCAGCCGCACTGCCATTCCTTTTAGCACTTAATCACATCCTTCAACAACACCTCTGCTTTTGCCTGTGCTGTTGCTGGGAACCCCCGACACTCTGTGTCTTCCATCTTATCACCACCTGCTCCTCTTTTATCTCACAGCCGAAGCAGTCTTCCTCAGCCCAGATGGGCTCAGGGTCCCCCCACAGCTCCCACAGGACACTGGGCTTCCCCAACATAGCTCTCAGCACATGTTCCTGCTCCTCATTTGCCATCTGCCATCCCCCCGCCCTCCCCCTGCCTGCCGCAGCATAGTGGGCACTCCCTGGTCACTTGCTGGATGGAAAGATGGATTAGTGAATGGGCAAGTCAATCCCCCCTCTCGTGACCTTGGGCAAGTAACCTGAGCTCTCTGAGCGGTAGG